>PVKP010003610.1:0-11777 GCA_004027715.1 Plecturocebus donacophilus | reverse complement strand
CTATTGTGAACAGTGCCGCTATGAACATATATGTGCATGTGTCTTTATAAGAGAATGATTTATAATCTTCTAGGTATATTCCCAGTAATGGGATTGCTGGGTCAAATAGTATTTCTATTTCTGGATCCTCGAGGAATCACCACACTGTCTTCCACAATGGTTGAACTAATATACACTCCCACCAACAGTGTAAAAGCATTCCTATTTCTCCACATTGGATGGACATTTTGCTGGGAAGGTAGCCATCTATGGTCCAGCCAGGCCTAGGAGGTTTTAGATATTTAACATACCGAAAAATATTAGGCCTGTATTCAGATGAATGGATTTTTGTTACTTTCATTGGCTACAGGATTCTCTGTGATTTTATCAAGATTTTGTGGCTCAAGTTGTAGGAATTGCAACCCAACCCACCACAGCCTGTATTTCTCAACTAAAAATGTAAATAGGAGCTATTTTTCCCTCTCCAAATTATTACCTGTTTTATTTTCATCTTATGTTTGTCCTACAGCCTTTTTTTTTTTTTTTTTAGGGCAGGAGGGAGCAGGAGTCACTAAATAAACTTGGGCTTGGGTCTACACTGAAAATCAAAAATACAACTCTTACAAACCAAAAAGCATCTGAGGTAGGTCTCAATAAATTTAGAAGTTTGTTTTGTCAAAATTAAGGACATACCCAGGATGTGTATAAGGACATACCCAGGACATACCCAGGTCCACATGCTTTTCTCCAAAGATGACTTTGAGGGCTTCAGTATTTAATGGGGAAAGAGAGGAGGTTATGGTCACATTACTGAATCCACATGTTGCAGGTGAAAAGGAGCAGGTAAAGGATGGTCAGTGTATTGTATGACGGTCAGTAAATTCACAGTTTACATAAGATAAGGTGAACATAGAGTAGCTACCTGTGGACATGTTTAACCTTTTATCTGTAGCTATCTGCTTAGGAACAAAGGAAGGGTAGTTTCTTGGATGACTCAGCTTTCAGCTTAATTTTTTCCTTTTGGTATAGTGAATTGGGTCCCAAGTTTCTATTTTTGTTTACGCTCTTTACAATACCTAATTAGCACAAAGGAAATAATACATTTAGGGATCTTTCACACTAGCAACACACTATTGGACTTTCATAACTGCTCTCTGAGGTTTTCTCTGCTTACTTGATTTTTGGTCACAATTTTTATTCCTCCTTAAAACACTACAAATTAATGTAGAGATGTTTTCACTGGCTTTTAAAAATTCTGTCCCAGTGGTTATCAACCTTGAGCATACATCAGAATCACCTGGAGGTTCTTATTAAGTACTGATTGTTAGACACCATGTCCACAGTTCCTAATCTTGAGGGTCTGGGGTGGGACTGAAAATTTCATTTCTAGCAAGTTTCAAGATGATGCTAGTGCTACTTGTTGGGGAGCCACACAGGGAGAACCACAGCCCTATCTCATGTATCAAAATTCCCCTAACAATCTCAAGTTGATTTCTATAAGCCCATATTTCTTACTTTTACTAAAATCTGCCAGACAAAAAACAGACCAAGACTTAGAAGATCTCAACCTATGTGTTCTAGGAATCCATATCTTCATCTCTGAAATTAAGATGCTGGACTCGATCTCCAAGTACACAGTCATTTCTAACATTCTGTTATTTTGTTTCTTCCTGTTTTTTTTTTTTTTTTGAGTGTCAGCAGCAGGATTTGGAACAACCTCTTTTCCATTACTTATGTCTACTATTAAACGTATTTAAATGCCTCTGAACTAGCTCACTTTTTCATAAAATCTTTTAAACTAAAGAGGGGAGGAGCAGACTTCTTCCACCCTGTGTTAGTTGGACACAAAATTGCTGTATCGAACTCCTTCATTTCTATCTCCTTAGTTATAGCTACATTTCTTAGTTTATTCAGTGATATTTATTATAACAGTCAGTACTACTTAACAGAGAATATAGAGAGAAGACATTCCTTGCCGTCTAGAGAAAATAAAATAAGCAGTATTATATAAATGTTATGATGAGATTATGTAGTATTGTTAATCTATATGGGTCTGCAGCACCCTCTTGAAAACCAACCTAAAGTTTCTAGTTGTTCCTTAGTTTTTTAATTTATAAAGAATGTAAATATTCAAATATAATTATCTACTTAACATTTACACGCAGATGCTTAATAAGATGAAGTAATGACTGGTAATTTAAAGTGATTTTTAATGGTGAACTTATTTGATATTTAAAAACTTTCTTATAGATATTTTAATTACATTTTGTAATTTAGATGATAGAAACGAATGATGAATTAAGAAACAGGCAAGAAATTGTGAATGAATTGAACATTTTTATGGGAAAAATACATGTTTTTATATTACGTCTTTTAAAAAAGGCATTTTTGTTTTTAAACTGGCTTTCATTTTATCTTGAGACAATGGTAAATTACAGCAATTTAACTTGCAAGATAGTGATGCTATACTGCCAAAAATATATTTTAAGTAATTCACTAATAATAATAGCCAAAAAAAATTCTACATTTTTACATGTAACTTACTAAATATGTATGATCCTTGTTATCTATTTCAAAGTTATTTGCATTCTTTTTTGGTCTTTTCTCCTTAGTTTTCTCAGTCAATAACTGTTGTAGAATAAACACTTCCCTGTATACATAGCAATAATTCTTGATCCCAGATGAAAACAAGATTCCCAGCCACACACACACATTCAGGTTTTAAATAACAAAGATGTTATTGAAGCAATCCAGTTTTAGCTATTTTCTCCCTTAAAAAACAAAATAAAATGTACAATCCTCTGTCCCTTAAGTTGAAAGGAGAGTACCTCATGTTTTGTAGGTTTCTTTACTATGAGTTTGAGGATACTGTTTACGCTAGTATATGAGCATGGCACTTCTCCCACTTTAATGTGCATGTGAATCTCTCTGGGCTTCTCTGATTAAGTAGATTTGGGGTAGAGTCTAATATTCTGCATTTCTGGCAAGTTCCCTGGTGATGCTGAGGCTGCTGGTTCAGGAATTACACTTGGATTAACGAGTGCACATAATCCTGTGGCCAAGTGCTAGAGTCTTGAAATAGAATACAGATAGATTTTTAATGCAAATATATACTGAAAATAATCAGATTAATGAATCTGTTTATGGCTCTCTATTCTCTTTGTGAAGTCGTTTCTCATGGGACATCATTCTCTATTTAGAAAATCAGATTTATGTATCTCAAAAATATTATGAGGTAGCTGGATCCACCATCCTTTCTTTCTTTATTGTTCACATAGGCATTCTCCCATGAAAAGGTGGGAACTGTTCCTCTACTCCCTCGAATCTGGGCTAGTTTATGATTACTTTGCCCATTATATTATAGCAGAAGTGACGCTATACAACTTCCAAGACTAAGTCATAGAAACCTTGCAGCCTTCCTGGCTATCTTGAAATGGTTGCTATGGGGAAGCCAGACACCTTGTAGGAAGACAGCCTACCCTGAGTCTGCCATTGTATAAAAAGTACAATCTAGACAGATAAAGAGGCTATGTAGAAAAAGATGCTTGATCAGTTCCCAGTTGTTACAGTCATCTCAGCTCTGGTGCCAGACATTGAGTAAAGATGTCTTCGGATAACTTCACTCTCAGCTGTCATCTGATTACAACTATATGAGGTAGCTCAAGAGAGAACCACTCAGCTGAGCTCTTTAACCCCCAGAACCAAGAAATTAAAATTGCTAAATCGTTAAATTTTGTGGTGATTTGTTTTGAAGAGATAGATGAACAGAACACTTACATTATGCTAACTTGTGTTTTATTACTGAAATATCTTTTTGGTCTTCCAGAAAATGACAAGTATAGGGATTGCAAATTCATCTGAAATTTTCATACAAATAATAATATGGTCTTGGTTTTTACATAAATATGTAGCATTTTGTTTTTTAAATTAAAATGTTTGAGTATTAATTTTTCATTTTATTTATTTATTTGAGATGGAATTTCATTCTTGTCACCCAGGCTGGAGTGCAATACATAATCTTGGCTCACTGTAACTTCTGTCTTCTGGGTTCAAGCGATTCACTTGCCTCAGCCTCCCCAGTAGGTGGGATTACAGGTGCCTGCCACCACGACTAGCTAATTTTTTGTATTTTTAGTGGAGACAGGGTTTCACCACCAGGCTGGTCTCGAACTTCTGACCTCAGTTGATACCCCTGCCTCAGCCTCTCAAAGTGCTGGGATTAAAGGCATAAACCACTGTGCCCAGCCTAAACATTCTAGTATTAATTTATATATGAGTCATGTCTTATGATGCCTTGGAGACTGGGGATATCAGTATTTTTGAAGCTTCTTTACAGATCTAATTTTTTGCTTTGTCACATAATCACTAGGGTTTATCATTCTCACCTATTCAGGTAATCAGACTATGAGTGAGAAAGCAATTAATATTCTTTATTGGACATTAGCTTTTCTTTTAGCTTTGATTAATGCCATGTTTTGTCTAGATATTGCTCCTCACAGTAGTTTCTTAAGGCACTCTCCTTTGAGCATTACTTCTTTCATAAGAATGATTTAGTACAATTTACAAACTTATTTATTTACTCAGTATTTACCAAACATCTATCATAAACATCCTGGGAGACTGAAAACATAGAGTAATTCAAAATTAAAACATAATCTATCCTCGAGAAGATTTTGGTCTTAAGTGAGAAAGGTCCATAAATAGCCTTAATAAACCAATGATAAATCAGACGAATAGAAATGTAGGAGAGGATCAGAATAAATCAAAGTCACATCAGTAAGATGACCAGCTTCATGAAGAAAAGAGCATTGGAGTTCAGCAATGAGGGCTGGGAAGGTTTTATTTGTTTTTTAATTAGAAGTGAAAGAAGGCATTCCAGACATAGGGAACAAAAGGATAGAGGTAGTAGGGGTGAAACATTCAGAACTGTGCCTTAGCAAAGGTTACTATGGCAGCAAGGTGTGAGGGAGAAACTCAAGTCCAGTTAGAGGCCTGTTGCAGTAGGTAGAACACACACAAAGAAAATGCATGAATTAAGGTCATGGCCCTGGAAACTGGAAGGAAGAAAAGAGACTAGTGGAGATAAACGCAACAGGACTTGTGCTTGCTTTTTCTTTTTTAATTGCTTTTTTAGAAATTATGCTTTAAGTTCTGAGATACATGTGCAGAACGTGCAGGTTTGTTAAATAGGTATACACGTGCCATGGTGGTTTGCTGCACCCACCAACCAGTCACCTACGTTAGGTATTTTTCCTAATGCTATCCCTCCCCAGGCCCCTCACACCCTGACAAGCCCCAGTGTGTGATGTTCTCCTCCCTGTGCCCATGTGTTCTCACTATTCAACTCCCACTTATGAGAGAGAACGTGTGGTGTTTGGTTTCCTGTTCCTGTGTTAGTTTGCTGAGTGAGAATGATGGTTTCCAGCTTTACCCATGTCACTGCAAAGGGCATTAACTCATCCGTTTTTATGGCTGCATAGTATTCCATGGTTTATATGTGCCACATTTTCTTTATACAGTCTATTTTTGATGGGTATTTAGGTTGGTTCCAAGTCTTTGCTATTGTGAACAGTGCTGCAATAAACATACACGTGTATGTGTCTTTATAGTAGAATGATTTTTAATCCTTTGGGTGTATACCCAGTAATGGGATTGCTGGGTAAAACGGTATTTCTGGATCTAGATCCTTGAGGAATCACCATATTGTCTTCCACAGTGGTTGAACTAATTTACACTCCCACCAACAGCGTAAAAGCGTTCCAATTTCTCCACATCCTCTCCAGCATCTGTTGCTTCCTGACTTTTTAATGGCTGCCATTCTAACTGGCATGAGATGGTATCTCACTGTGGTTTTGATTTGTTTTTTTCTAATGACCAGTGATGATGAGCTTTTCTTCATGTTTGTTGAGTGCATAAATGTCGTCTTTTAAGAAGTGTCTATTCATATCCTTTGCCCACTTTTTGATGGATTTTTTTTTCTTGTAAATTTGTTTAAGTTCCTTATAGATTCTGGATATTAATCCTTTGTCAGATGGATAGGTTGCAAAATTTTTCTCCCATTCTGTAGGTTGCCTGTTCACTCTGATGATAGTTTCTTTTGCTGTGCAGAAGCTCTTTAGTTTAATTGATCCCATTTGTCAATTTTGTGTTTTGTTGCCATTGCTTTTGGTGTTTTAGTCATGAAGTTTTTGCCTATGCCTGTGTCCTGAATGGTATTGCCTAGGTATTTTTCTAGGGTTTTATGGTTTTAGGTCTTACATTTAAGTCTCTAATCCATCTTGAGTTAATCTGCATATAAGGTGTAAGGAAGGGATCCAGTTTCAGCTTTCTGCACGTGGCTAGCCAGTTTTCCCAACACCATTTTTAAAATAGGAAATCATTTTCCCATTGCTTATTTTTGTCAGGTTTGTCAATGATCAGATAGTTGTAGATGTGTGACATTATTTCTGAGGCCTCTGTTCTGTTCCATTGGTCTATTTATCTGTTTTGGTACCAGTACCATGCTATTTTGATTACTGTAGCCTTGTAGTATAGTTTGAAGTCAGGTAGCATGATGCCTCAGCTTTGTTCTTTTTGCTTAGGATTGTCCTGGGCATATGGCTCTTTTTTGGTTCCATATGAAATTTGAAGTAGTTTTTTTCTACATCTGTGAAGGAAGTCAATGGTAGCTTGATGGGGATAGCACTGAATCTATAAATTACTTTGGGCAGTATGGCCATTTTCACAGTATTAATTCTTCCTATCCATGAGCATGGGATGTTTTTCCATTCATTTGTGTCCCCTCTTATTTCTTTGAGCACTGGTTTGTAGTTCTCCTTGAAGAGGTCTTTCACATCGCTTGTTAGTTGTATTCCTAGGTATTTTATTCTCTTTGTAGCAATTGTGAAGTTGCATTGGGAGTTCGCTAATGATTTGGCTCTCTTTAAGTCTGTTATTGGTGTATACGAATGCTTGTGATTTTTGCACATTCATTTTGTATCCTGAGACTTTCCTGAAGTTGCTTATCAGCTTAAGGAGGTTTTGAGCTGAGACAATGGGGTTTTCTAAATATACAATCATGTCATCTGCAAATAGACAAAATTTGACTTCCTCTCTTCCTATGTGAATACCATTTATTTCTTTTTCTTGCCTGATTGCCCTGGCCAGAACTTCCAATACTATGTTGAATAGGAGTGGTGAAAGAGGGCATCCTTGTCTTCTGCCAATTTTCAAAGGGAATGCTTCCAGCTTTTGCCCATTCAGTATGATATTGGCTGTGAGTTTGTCATAAATAGCTCTTATTATTTTGAGATATGTTTCAACAATACCTCATTTATTGAGAGTTTTTAGCATGATGTGCTGTTGAATTTTGTCGAAGGCCTTCTCTGCATCTATTGAGATAACCATGTGGTTTTTGTTTTTGGTTCTGTTTATGTGGTGGATTATGTTTATAGACTTGCATATGTTGAACCAGCCTTGCATCCCAGGGATGAAGCCAACTTGATTGTGGCAGATAAGCTTTTTGATGTGCTGCTGGATTCGGTTTGCTGGTATTTTATTGAGGATTTTCATATTAATGTTTATCAGGGATATTGGCCTGAAATTTCCTTTTTTTGTTGTGTCTTTGCCAGGTTTTGGTGTCAGGATGATGCTGGTCTAAATGAGTTAAGGAGGAATCCCTCTTTTTCTATTGTTTGGAATAGTTTCAGAAGGAATGGTACCAGCTCCTCTTTGTACTTTTGGTAGAATTCGGCTGTGAATCCGTCTGGTCCTGGGCTTTTTTTTTTTTTTTTTTGGTTGATAGGCTATTTATTACTGTCTCAATTTCAGACCTTGTTATTGGTCTATTCAGGAACTCGACTTCTTCCTGCTGTAGACTTGGGAGCATGTATGTGTCCAGGAATTTATCCATTTCTTCTAGATTTTCTAGTTTATTTGCAAGGAGGTGTTTATAATATTATCTGATGGTAATTTGTATTTCTATGGGACCAGTGGTGATATCCTGTTTATCTTTTTTTATGGTGTCTATTTGATTCTTCTCTCTTTTCTTCTTTATTAGACTGGATAGTGGTCTATATATATTGTTAATCTTTCAAAAAACCAGCTCCTGGATTCATTGATTTTTTTTTGAAGTGTTTTTTTTTGTATCTCTGTCTCCTTCAGTACTGCTCTGATCTTAGTTATTTCTTGTCTTCTACTAGCTTTTGATTTTGTTTGCTCTTGCTTCTCAAATTCTTTTAATTGTGATGTTAGGATGTCAATTTTAGATCTTTTCTGCTTTCTCCTATGGGCATTTAGTGCTATAAATTTCCATCTAAACACGGCTTTAGCTGTGTCCCAGAGATTCTAGTATTTTGTGTTTTTGTTCTCATTGGTTTCAAATAATTTATTTCTGCCTTAATTTCATTATTTACTCAGTAGCCATTCAGGAGCAGGTTTTTCAGTTTCCATGTAGTTGTGCAGTTTTGAGTGAGTTTCTTAATCCTGAGTTCTAATTTGATTGCACTGTGGTCTGACAGACTGTTTTGATTTCCATTCTTTTGCATTTGCTGAGGAGTGTTTTACTTCCAATTATGTGGTCAATTTTAAAATAAGTGTGATGTGGTACTAAGAAGAATGTATATTCTCTTGATGTGGGGTAGAAAGTTCTGTAGACCTTGTTCCAAAGCTTAGTTCAAGTCCCGAATATTTTTGTTAATTTTCTGTCTCATTGATCTGTCTAATATTGACAGTGGAGTGTTAAAGTCTCCCACTATTATTGAGTGGGAATTGGAGTCTCTTTGTAGGTCTCTAAGAACTTGCTTTTTGAATCTGGGTGCTCCTTCTTTGTCTTTTTTTGATCTTTGTTGGTTTAAAGTCTGTTTTATCAGAGACTAGAATTTCAACACCTGCTTTTTTTTCCCTTTTCACTTGGTTGGTAAATATTCCTTCATCCCTTTATTTTGAGCCTATGTATGTTTTTGCATGTGAGATGGGGCTCCTGAATATAGCACATCGATAGGTCTTGACTCTATCCAATTTGCTAGTCTACATCTTTTAATTGGGTCATTTAGCCCATTTAGATTTAAGGTTAATATTGTTATGTGTGAATTTGATCCTTTCTTTAGATGCTAGGTGATTATTTTGCCCATTAGTTGATGCGGTTTCTTCATAGTGTTGATAGTCTTTACAATATGGTATGTTTTTGCAGTGGCTGGTACTAATTTTTCCTTTCCATGTGTAGTGCCTCCTTCAAGAATTCTAGTAAGGCAGGCCTGGTGGTGACAAAATCTCTCAGCATTTGCTTGTGTGTAAAGGATTTTATTTCTCCTTTGCTTATGAAGCTTACTTTGGGTGGATATGAAATTCTGGGTTGAAAATTCTATAAGAATGTTGAACATTGGTCCCCACTCTCTTCTGGCTTGTAGAGTTTCTGCAGAGAGATCCACTGTTAGTCTTATGGGCTTCCCTTTGTAGGTAACCCAACCTTTCTCTCTGGCTGCTCTTAACATTTTTTCCTTCATTCCAACCTTGGTGAATCTGACAATTATGTGTCTTGGGGTTGTTCTTCTTGAGGAGTATATTTGTGGTGTTCTCTGTATCTCCTGAATTAGAATTTGGCCTGTCTTGCTATGTTGGGGAAGTTCTCCTGGATAATATCCTGAAGAGTGTTTTCCAACTTGATTCCATGCTCCCCATCACTTTCAGGTATGCCAGTCAAATGTAGGTTTGGTCTTTTCACATATTTCCATATTTCTTGGAGGCTTTGTTTTTTCCTTTTCATACTTTTTTCTCTAATCTTGTCTTTATGCTTTATTTCATTAAGTTGATCTTCAATCTCTCATATCCTTTCTTCCACTTGATCCATCTGGCTATTGATACTTGTGTATGCTTCACAAAGTTCTGTGTTTTTTAGCTGTGTTTTTCAGCTATGTTTTTAGTGCTGTGTTTTTCAGCTCCATAAGGTCATTTATGTTCTTCTCTAAACTGGTTACTCTAGTTAGCAATTCCTCTAACCTTTATTCCAGGTTCTTAGCTTCCTTGCTTTGGGGGTTAGAACATGCTCCTTTAGCTCAGAGGAGTTTGTTGTTACCCACCTTCTGAAACCTACTTCTGTCAATTTGTCAAACTCATTCTCCTTCCGGTTTTGCCCTCTTGCTGATGAGGAGTTGTGATCCTTTGGAGGAGAAGAGGCGTTTAGGTTTTTGGAATTTTCAGCCTTTTTGCTCTGTTTTTTCCTCATCTTCGTGGATTTATCTACCTTTGGTCTTTGATGTTTGTGACCTTCAGATGGGGTTTCTGTATGGATATCCTTCTTGTTGATGTTGATGTTATTCTTTTCTGTTTGTTATTTTTCCTTCTAATAGTCAGGGCCCTCTGCTGCAGGTCTGCTGAAGTTTGCTGGAGGTCCCCTCCAGATGCTGTTTGCCTGGGTATCACCAGTGGAGGCAAATATTGCTGCCTGTTCCTTCCTCTGGAAGCTGCATCCCAGAGGGGCACCCATCAGATGCTACCCGCAGCTCTCCTGTATAAGGTGTCTCTTGGCCTCTGCTGGGAGGTATCTCCAAATCAGGAGGCACAGGGTCAAAGACCCACTTGAGGAGGCAGTCTGGAGCGCTGTGCTGGGAGATCCATTGCTCTCTTCAGAGCCAGCCGACAGGAACGTTTAAGTCTGCTAAAGCTGCACTCACAGCCTCCCCTTCCCCCCAGGGAGATGGGAGTTTTGTCTAAAATCCCCTGACTGGGGCTGCTTTTCTTTCAGAGATGCCCTGCCCAAAGACAGGGAATCTAGAGAGACAGTCTGGCTACAGTGGCTTTGCCAAGCTGCGGTGGGCTCTGCCTAGTTCCAACTTCCCAGTGCGTTGTTTACACTGTCAGGGGAAAACCACCCACTCAAGCCTTAATAATGGTGGATACCCCTACCCCCATCAAGCTCAAGTGTCCCAGGTCGACTTCAGACTGCTGTGCTGGCAGTGAGAATTTCAAGACAGTGCATCTTAGCATGCTGGTCTCCATGGGGGTGGGATCCACTGACCTAGACCACTTAGATCCCTGGCTTTAGTCCCCTGTCCAAGGGAGTGAAAGGTTCTGTCTCACTGATGTTCCAGGTACCACTGGGGTATGAAAAAAACTGCTGAAGCTAGCTTGGTGTCTGCCCAAATGGCCTCCCAGTTTTGTGCTTGAAACCCAGGGCCCTGGTGGCTTAGGCACCCAAGGAAATCTCCTGGTCTGTGGGTTGCAAAGACTGTGGGAAAATCAGTTTTTGCATCTGGGCTGGAGTGCACCATTCCTGAAGACACAGTCCCTCATGGCTTCCCTTGGCTAGGGGAGAGAGTTACCCAAGCTCTTGCACTTCCCAGGTGAGGCAACACTCCACTCTGCTTCAGCTCCCCCTTCATGGGCTGCACCCACTTTCTAATTAGTCCCAATGAGATTGCAGGGTACCTCAGTTAGAAATGCAATCACCTGCCTTCTGCATTGATCTTGCTGGGAGCTGCAGACTGGAGCTATTCCTATTTGGCCATCTTGCCAGCCACCCTTGTGGTTGCTTTTGTATGTATAGCTGGCCCTCTCTAAACATGGGTTCTGCATTCGTAAGTCCAACTAACTGCAAATGAAAACTTTTGGGGGAAAAATGCAATAAAAAATAGCAATACAACAATAAAAAATCCAATACAGGAGCACCCAGATACATAAGGCAAGTTCTTAATGACTTACAAAGAGACTTAGACTCCCACACAATAATAGTGGGAGACTTTAACACCCCATTGTCAACATTAGACAGATCAACCAGACAGAAAATTAACAAGGATATTCAGGACTTAAACGCAGACCTGGAA
>PVKP010003609.1:0-106558 GCA_004027715.1 Plecturocebus donacophilus | reverse complement strand
TGATAACAGTCCCTTCCGAAACCAACATCCTCCTTATTCAGGGACTAAAACTGCCTTTGTAAGACCATAAGGATTATGGGAGGAACCCGAATTCTGCTGAGATCTTGATGTAGTTAAACGACATCCAGCTATTGTTCCCTAGCTTGCCTTTCTATAATCGCTTACTGCTCAAGAGTGACGTAGCTGGAGGTAACATGAAGTGTAATTTCCCCAATTGCTCTTATAGATAACGTCACTATTATCAAAAGCTAAGATTCATCTTTGAGATATTTTTCAGATTTTTGCATTTTGATGACCAGCTCCACCTGGAAGCCACATGACTCATGTCAAGGAACTAACTCAACCCGTCCTGTAACTCTCACCCAGAACCTGACTCAGCACATGAAGAATATTTTTTGACACTCCTTTGATTTCATCATCAACCCGTCAGCAGCACCCATTCCTAGCCACCTGCCTGACACATCATCCTTAAAAATTCTACTCTCTGAGAGGCAGAGGTTGCAGTGAGCTGAGGTTGCACCACAGCACTCCAGCCTGGGTGACAGAGCGAGACTCTGTACAAGAAAACAAAACAAAACCAAACAAAAACTCTACCTCTGAGCTCTCAGGAAGGTGGATTTGAAAAATGTCTCCCATCCTTCTGCTTAGCTGGCCCTGTGATTATTAAACTCTTTCTTTGCTGAAAAACTTGCTGTTTTAAGTATATATTTTTTCTTTTCTGGGCAGCAGGCAAGAACACCCTTTGAATCTCAAAATTATTTTATGCATGTCCACTGTGTTGGAGTGATCCTAACAGAAAACAGCCAGCAATAAAGAAAACATACATGTCTGCTAAGAAAATCCAGCATAAAGAAAGGGGAAGCTGGCATTCAGCGCTCATCACCAAAGCCTAGACATTCTCTCCAGAAACAGTGGGACCCATGCAGTCCTATTGACAATAGTAAAGTCTTGCTAAGTCCACAATGCTTTCTAGCAGACAATCTGATGGTGAGAAACAAAATTATTCTGAACATGTCCCCCCTAAGGTTGTCTTCTGGTTATCCAGTCAAATACTAAACTGTGTAATATTGTGAAGGGACTTTGGATGTGTAATGAAGGTCACTAATCAGTTGTTCTTAAAATGGAGAGATTATCCTGGATTATTCTGAATGGGCCCACTCTAATCAAATGAGCACTTAAAAGAGGAAGAGGAAGGAGGAAGAGCCAGTCAGAGAGATTCAAAACATAAGAGAAACTCTACCCCCTGTTGCTGGAGAAAGTCCACAGGGAAAGTATGAGAAGGAAGGAGAGTTTAGAAGGAAAGTGTAAGAAAAGCTCCAGGAGCCAAAGACCAGCCTTGGCTGGCAGCCAGCAAAGAAACTGTGACCTTAGCCCTGCAACTTCAAAGATATGAACTTGGCCAAAAACCTGAATGAGCTGGGAAACAGATTAAGTTCCAGGTCCTTCCAAAAGAAACACAGCCTTGCTGAGACCTTGATTTTGGCCTTGAGTAACAGGGCGGAGAAACCAGCTGAGCCAACCCAGACCTCTGACACATAGGACAATGTGATAATCGATTTGTGTTTCATTAAATCACTAAGTTTGTGGTAATTTGTTATGGCACCAATAAGAAATTAACATGCCACCCTTTCAGACACATTTAGGGAAAGTGGTTCTCTGTGTGTGCATTTGTGTGTGTGTACGTGTTAAGTACAAAGGTTCTGTCAACAAAGTGCCTTAACCAGTTGCTCTGTGATGGAGGTTGTGTGTGTGAAGTGCACTTACAGTATTTCTCTTCTTCCTCTTCAATCTGTATTTGGAGAAGTACCAGTAGGCAGCAAGACTATAGGGCAGTTGAAGCAATGGAGAACCAACCTCTTCACTGGGCTGATCAGGATTAGCCCTCTGCTTTCTCTCTCTCTTTTTTCTTTTTGAGACAGTCTCACTCTGCTGCTCAGGCTATAGTGCAGTCGCATGATCTTGGCTCACTGCAACCTCTGCCTCCCAGGTTCAAGTGATTCTCCTGCCTAAGCCTCCCAAAGAGCTGGGACTACAGGCGTGTGCCACCACGCCTGGCTAATTTTTGTATTTTTAGTAGAGATGGTGTTTCACAATGTTGGCCAAGCTGATCTTGAACTCCTGACTTCAGGTGATCCACTCGCCTCAGCTTCCCAGAGTGCTAGAATTACAGTCATGAGCCATTGTGCCTGGCCCGGCCTTTTTTTTTTTTTTTTTTTTTTTTTTTTTAAGAAGGGGTCTCACTCTGTCACCCAGGCTGAAATGCAATGGCGTGATCTTGGCTCACGGAAACCTCTGCCTCCTGGGCTAAAGTAATCCTCCCACTTCAACCTCCTAAGTATTTGGGACTACAGGTGCACACCACCATGCCAGACTAAGTTTTTTATTTTTTGTAGGAACAGGGCATCTTGCTATGTTGCCCAGGCTGGTCTCAAACTCCTGAGCTCAAGTGAACTGTCTGCCTTGGCCTCGCAAAGTGCTGGGATTACAGGTGTGAGCCACTGTACCCTTCCGTTTCTAACTGTGTGCCTCATCCCTGTCCTCACAACTCTGACGCACCTCAAGGAAAGTCACACAAAATCTTTTTTTGTTTGTTGTTATTCCTTTTCTAAAAATTGCATTATGATACACATAGCATAAAATGTCCTATTTTAACCATTTTAAGTGTATAGTTCAGTGGCACTAAGTCCATTCATGTGGTGCAACCATCAGCACAATTCATCTCCCAAGTGTATCATCAGCCCAAACTGAAACCGGTATCCATTAGTGAATAGCTACCCCTGAAAAACAAACAGATTAATTATTGTGTGAAAAACTCATGGCATGCTTGAACATATCACAGAGAGAATGGTTTTACATGCATCACCTCAATTGTTCATCACAGACTTAGAAAGTTAAGTTTTATTTCCAGAATATCATATCAAATGGGTGACGGAGACTGTGTTTTAATGCAGGTCAATCTGTGGGACTCCAAACTCTATGATCTTTCTAATGAGTATGCTCAGTAAGTGATCATACTGTGTGTATCTTAAGTAGATGCCCAATAAGTGATCATTTTCTAAGCTACCTACAATTGTGTAATTCTCTTTTCTTTAAGTTTTACATTGTGGTTGACTTTTAGCATGACCAAGTCAAATAAATTTGACAGAGGTAACAGTTTAAATTTCAGATACCAACTGCATAAACAGTCTCTCAAGACCTCATTTCAATGCAGAAAATTTTTCCCTCTGAGAGCTGGTGTCAAGGCAATCCATAGAAAAGGAGATCAAGAGATGCTATCCCAGGAGAGAGGGCCTGACGATACTTTTTAGCAAGATATCTGTTTGTATCATTGGGGTCTAAGCTACACCACTTAATAGCTGGATGATCATGGACAAGTTGCTTAACTTCTTTATTAATAGTTCTCACCTGCAAAATGGGGATAATAGTACCTACTTCATAGGGTGGTTGAGAATGTTTTGAAATCTCCATTTGAATGTTCAAATAGACACATCAAATTAAACATATCCAAACATGTTCAGATTAAACATGGTGATTCTGATTCCCTTCCCCAAACTATTCTTACCTTAACTTTCTCCATCTCAATAATTGGGAATTCCATTCTTCAAGTGGCTCAGTTCAAA
Organism: Plecturocebus donacophilus; assembly: GCA_004027715.1. NCBI lineage: Eukaryota > Metazoa > Chordata > Mammalia > Primates > Pitheciidae > Plecturocebus > Plecturocebus donacophilus. The sequence continues at coordinate 102,938 of PVKP010003609.1, read as the reverse complement.
AAACATGCAAACATAAAAGTAAAGTTTCTTAACTCTTTCCTCATATCCCACATGCAATTGCAAAATTCTGACACCTTAACCTCAAAAAATATTCCCAGAATCCAGCCACTTCTCACCTTTAACTGTTGGAAACCTCGTTTGAGTCACCACAATCTCTCACAGTGATTTTCTAATGGTCTCTTTGCTTCCACCTTTGGCCTTCTATGGTCATTTTTCAAAGCAGTGGCCAGCCAGATGCTTTGAAAACATCTGCTGAGGGAACAGAATCACTTGAACCCAGGAAGGCAGACGTTGCAGGGAGCTGAGATTGCAACACTGCACTCCAGACCTTGTCTCAAAAAAACTAAAAATAAAAGTTGTAATATAACTGATATAATTGCTACTTTTTTTTTTTTTTTTTTGAGATGGAGTCTTGCTCTGTCACTCAGGCTAGAGTACAGTGGTATGATCTCAGCTGACTGAACCTCCACCTCTTGGGTTCAAGCAATTCTTCTGCCTCAGCCTCCCTAGTAGGTGGGATTACAGGTGTCCACCACTGCGCCAGCTTAATTTTGTATTTTTAGTAGAGACAGGGCTTCACCATCTTGGCCAGGCTGGTCTTGAACTCCTGACCTTGTGATCCATCCACCTCGGCTTCTCACCTTGCTGGGTTTACTGGTGTGAGCCACCATGCCTGGCCCATACTTACTTTTTAAATCATTTGTTTCTCTCTACTAAAATATAAGTTCCATGAAGACATAACTTTTGTCTGTTTTGTTCACAGTTGCATCTCTCATCTGTGGTCCTATTCACATGGTGGGCAGGAGGATTCTTTGTTGCAAGAGACTCTTCTGTGTGTTGTAGGATGTTTAGCAGCCACCCTGTCTTCTCCCTACCAGATGCCAATAGTACCTTCCCATTTAAAATATGCTGAATGACTCTGAATATATTGCCACATGTTCACCAAGAAGCAAACTCTGTCCCTGGTCAATATCATCGGTCTAAAGCAATACCTAACACAAAGCAAATGCTTGGTAAGTGTGTGTTGAAGAAATAAATAAAAAGTAAAGGTTTTACTATGTCTAAAGCATATAGAACAGTGCTTGGCACATAGTAAGTACTCAAGAAATGCTAATTATGTTCATTATGAGGAATGTGTTGTTTCTGTTATTGTTGCTGTGTTGCTGTCTACATCTAGAATAAACCATAGAGACAACTATTTTGTGGAGCCTTAGGATTTGATACAAATTTCACTTTTTAAAAACATATTTGAATTATTTTAAAAACTTCAATACAAAACTCATAATTAGAAATGTTAGCACATTGGATGCCACCAATTCATTAACTTGTGTTGCCACATTAACTTATTTTTGTACAGACCTCAGAATATACCATCTTCTGCCATCTCTGTGCACACATTTTAAATGTGTTGCTGATTAGGAGGCTGTAGTTTGGCACTGGTATTTATTTTTATCCCTGTCTATGCCCGTTGGCTCATGTGAAACTGTTCAAGCAAGTATTCTATGGTAGAGTAGTATCAAACATACATTGATTTAATCTGCCCACATTCAACTCTACAAGCTCGGCCAAAAAAAATAAAGAGAGAGAAGCATAATTTTCATTGAACATGAGCCCCTGATGCAAGCCAATTACTTCATCTGGTACTCAGCTAAGGCAACAGCAATCTGTTCTACCCTGGAGGAACAATTGTCTGTATTAGACTTAGTGTAAAGATGGGCTGCTACACAAAACTAATACACCATATTTTATGGGAGAGTTAGATTTTTCATGGGCAACTTTGACCATATATGTTAATAGTCATATATAATCTCAGCATCCAAAAGTTACTTGAGAACAGTATTTGAAGCAATTCATTTGATAGCAAATACTATGAGATTATTTACGGTCATTGTTTTCCCTAAAACAATGAGATGCCATGAAATGCTGCCCCAGATTTCACTAAAGAGAAAACACATGCACCTTATTACCTTTATAAAATACAACAAAAGGCCAGTCTTGGTGGCTCATGCCTGTAATCCCAGCACTTTGGGAGGTTGAGGCAGGTGAATCACGAGGTCAAGAGATCGAGACCATCCTGGCCAACATGGTGAAACCCCATCTCCACTAAAAATATAAAAATTAGCTGGGCAAGGTGGTATGTCTGTAGTTCCAGCTACTTGGGAGGTTGAGGCAGGAGAATCACTTGAACCCAGAGACGGAGGCTGCAGTGAGCTGAGATCAAGCCACTGTCCTCCAGCCCGGGTGACAGAGCGAGACTCTGTCTCAATAAATAAATAAATAAAAAATAAATAAAACAATTCTGAGTTTCAAAACATATCTGACCACACAGTTTTAGAAGATGAATTACAGACTGGTAGCTGGTTTCCAAAACCCTTGCTGAGTTTTGACCCTGACACCTGAATAAGAAGTTACTTAATAATGCTGCCAAACCACTATTCAGCAGCCCTCAAAAAATGCTCTCTACCTGTATCCCTCAGGTCAAAAGACTGATAACAAATGGAAAACATATGCAACAGTAATAATAGATGCAGATAGTTTTAATGCTATATATAAATTTAGGATACTTACTTCATATTTATAATATCAAATAAAATTAGTTGTGATATAATCCATAATCCATATAAACCACTAAGCATGAGGACTACATGTACTAAATACAGTTTTTTTTTTTGTTTTTGAGATGGAATCTCACTCTGTCACCCCAGCTGGAATGCAGTGGCTGGATCTCGGCTCACTATAACCTCTGCCTCCCAGGTTGAAGCGATTTTCCTTCCCCGGCTTCCTGAGTAGCAGGAACTACAGGCCCACTACCACACCTAATTTTTTTTTTTGTATTTTTTTTTTAGTAAAGACAGGTTTTTACCATGTTTCCCAGGCTGGTCTTGAACTCCTGTCCTCAAGTGATCTACCAGCCTCAGGCTCCCAAAGTGTTGGGATTACAGGCATGAGTCATAGCGCCAGCCCTAAGTGTTACTTTTATTATCATTATCATCATCATCATTGTCGTGGCTGATGGTTAATATTTGAAACCAAATTTCTTCCTAGTCTTTCATCACACTTCAGCAATGGTTTATTTAAAGATAATCCTGGGATTACAAAGCAAACTGTTAAAAGTTGTCAAATGACCAGGCACAGTGTCTCATGCCAGTAATCCCAGCCGTTTAGAAGACCAAGTCAGAACAAAATATCCTATGCTCATGCAAGAGAAGACTTAAATATTGTTAGGATGACAGTACTATCTCAACTAATTTGCAGATTCAGCACAGACTCTACCAGAATCCCAGCTGACTTTTAATCGAAATTGAAGCTCATTCTAAAATTTACACAAATTTGCAAGGGACTTAAAATGGCCAAAATTATTTTGAAAAAGAAGAACAAAGTAGAAGAGCTCACACTTCCCAATTTCAAAACCTACTACAAGGCAACAGTAATCAAGACAGTGTGTGATACTACATTAAGGAGAGCCATATAGATCAATGGAATAGAACTAAAAGCCCAGAAATAAAACCATGTGTTTATAGCCAACTGATTTTTGACAAGGCAGTCAAAATCATTAAATGGGGAATGACCTTCAACAAACTGTAGTGGGACAAGCAGATAACCACATGCAAGAGTGAAGCTGGGCCTTACTGAGGAGATGTGTTCTCTTTCCAGGTCCACAAGGGAGCGTAGCCTTAAGGGCAAGAACTTCCTAGCGCCATGCCCTCCTCCCATCTCGCTCCATCCTGGAGATTTAATGGTTTATGTTATAATTTTGCGGGCGCAGGAAGAAACTGAGTCAATCACTCCAGTGGAAGTTCTAAGAACTCCTTTCATTGGCCTGGGGTCTTAGAGAAGGGGGGGTTCCTCCCAGGTTAAAAATCCCCTTCTTCCACACCCCCTTCGGACTCCATGTTTGCATCCCCTTCCATGAACACTCTCACGCTCCTGGAAGCTGTTTTTCTCTATCCTGGATTTTCCCTCTGGAGTCCCCTTTGAACACTCTCTCGTGGAAGCCTGTCTTCCCCTCCTAAACTCCATCTCCCTCTATTCCCTTCTACTCACTATAGAATCTGCTTTCCTCTCCTGGATTCCATCTTTCTGGATTCTCTCACTCAGTGTGAGAGTTAGCTGTTTATTTCTCTCTCCTCCGGTTTTTCTCTCTCTCTAAATAAATCACTTTCTACAAACACTTTTGAGTCAGGCATTTACTGCACACTGTGTCATGGTCCCCTCTCTCATTCCTGAGAGGGCAGGAGACCAAGAACCTGGAGAAACTTCCTCTCAGGGGAGCTGAGGGCAACCTGAACCCCTGAACCCCAATATTACATTGCCTCAAACCATATACAAAAATTAACTTGAAATAGATAGAAGACCAAATGGTAAGAACTAAAACTAGAAAACTCTTAGAAGAAAGCATAGGGTTAAATCTGCATGACCTCAGATTTGGCAAAATATTCTTAGATTAAAACCAAAATCATAAGCAATGAAACAAAAATAAATGAATTAGACTTCATAAAAATAAATACAACATTTGTGTTTCAAAGGATACCATCAAGAAAGTAAAAAGACAATCCACAGAATGGGAAAATATTTGCACATCATATATCTAATAAAGGACTTGTATGCAGAATATATTAAACACACCTCTTAACAACTTAATAATAAAAAGGCAAATAACCTAATTTTAAAAATGGACAAAGGATCAGAAAAGATATTTCTTCAATGAAGGTATAAAATGGCCAGTAAGTGCATTAAAAGATACTCAGTGTCATTAGTCATCAGGAAAAAGCAAATCAAAACCATAGTAAGGTCCGGCACGATGGCTCTGGATTGCCTGAGCTCAGGAGTTCAAGGCAAGCCTGCACAACATGGCAAAACCCTGTCTATTCTAAAAATACAAAGAATTAGCAAGGCATGATGGTATGCATTTGTAGACCTAGCTCCTCAGGAGGCTGATGCACGAGAATCACTTGAACCCGGGAAGCGGAGGTTGAAGTGATCAGAGACCATGCCACTGCACTCCAGCCTGGGGGAACAAAGCAAGACTCGGTCTCCAAAAATTAAAATTAAAATAAACAACAACAACAACAAAAACACAGTAAGACAGAACTTCATACCTGCTAGGATGGCTGGGACCAGACCAAAAAGTCAAATAATCAAACGTGCTGGCAAAGAAGGTAGAGAAATCAGAATCACCAATATACTAGTGATGGGAATGTAAAATAGTACAAACACTTTGCCCAACAGTCTGGAAGTTCTCAAATGGTTAAACATAGAATTACCATATTAGGCCAGGTGTGGTGGTGCAGGCATGTAATCCCAGCACTTTGAGAGGTTAAGGTAGGTGGATTGCTTGAGGTCAGGAGTTCGAGACCTGCCTGGCCAACATGGTGAAACCCCGTCTCTACTAAAAATACAAAAATTAGCCAGGCATGGTGGCAGTCGCCTGTAATCTCAGCTACTTGGGATGCTGAGGCATGAGAAACGCTTGAACCCAGGAAGCAGAGGTTGCAGTGAGGTCACGCCACTGCACTCTAGCCTGGGTGAGAGAGCGAGACCCTGTCAAAAAAAAAAATAGCAGCATTACCATATGATTCAGCAATTTCACTCTAGGTATATAACCAAGAGAAATATATGTCCACACTAAAACGCATACACAGATATTTCTAGCCAGATTATTCACAAAAGCCAGGTGATAGAAAAAAAATTTAAAGTCTATGAACCAGTCGATAATCAGAAGAATGAATAAAAATTGTAGTATATCCATATAACAAAATATTATTTGGCCATAAAAAAGAACACAGTACTGATACATACTACAATATGAATAAATCTTGAAAACATAATGCTAATTGAAAAATGCCAGTCATAAAATTCCACGTATTGCATCATTCCATTTATATAAATGTTCAAAATTCCACATATTACATCATTCCATTTATAAAATGTTCAGAATAAGCAAAACTGTAGAGACAGAAACTAGGTTAGTAGTTGCTTAGGGCTGGGGGAATATAGGGATCTAGGGATACTGAAAGCTACGGAATATATGAAATTTCTTTTTGAGATGATGAAAATATCCTAAAGTTGACTGTAGTGATAAATGCCATAGAAGTGAACATACTAAAAATCGTTGAATTGCACACAGTAAATGGGTAAATTGTATTGTATATGAATTATATATTCATAGAGGTGTTTAAAAACATCAATGTAGTTCAGCATATTAACAGATATAAAAAGCATAACTATATGATCATCTCAATACACAAAAAAAAATTTCCAAAATTTTTTTATTTCTTTTGAAATGGGATCTTGATCTGTTGCCCAGGATGAAGTGCAATGGTGCAATCTTGGCTCAATGCAACCTCCACATCCCAGGCTCAAACAATCCTACCTTATCCTCTCAAGTAGCTGGGACTACAAGCAACCATCTGCCACTATGGCTGGCTAATTGTTGTTTTTAAAAAAAAAAATAGAGATGGGATTTCTCCATGTTGCCCAAGCCATCTGCCTACCTTAGCCTCCCAGAGTGCTGGGATTACAGGTGTAAGCCACTGTTCCCGGCCCTCACAAAATACTTTTTATGATTTTAAAACAAACAAACAAAAACTTTCAGCAAACTAGAAATAGAAGGTAAATTCCTTGGTTTCATAAAGGACATCTGAGAAAACATACAGCTAATATATGAAATGGTGAATGACTGAATAATTTTCCCCTCAGATCAAAAGCAAAGGGTAGAATGTCTGCTATTATCATTTAAATATATCATTATATTGGAATTCCTAGACAATATAATATGGTAAGAGAAAGAAATAAAAAGCACAACTAATAGAAAGAAAGAAGTAAAAATCTCTTTAAAGATAATACTGCAATTGCCTATGTAAAAAATTCTAAAAAAGCCTTCAAAGCTTACTAGAACTAAGAAAAAAAATTAAGAAAGGTCATAGGAGACAAATACACAAAGCCAATGACTTTCCTATATACTCACAATGAACAATTGGACAATTACATTTTTTGTTTTTGTTTTTGTTTTTTTATTAAACTGAATTCAAGTTAATTTTAAAAAGAAAATCAGAAGAAAATAATATTATTTACAATAGCATCAAGAAGATGCATAAATCTAACATAATATTTGCAAGATTTGTGTGCTAAAAACGATAAAAAACTTTGATGAGATAAATTAAAGCAGACCTATATAAATGGAGAGATATGCTGTGTTCATGAATCAAAAGTCTCAGTATTGTTAAGGTGTCGATAGTCTCCAAATTGATTTATAGGTTTAATACAATCCCAATCAAAATCCTAGTAGAAGTTTTTTGAAGGAATTATCAAGTTGATTCTAAATGTATAAGAAAAAACAACCTGGAATAACAAAGCAATTTTGGAAAAAGAAGAGCAGAGTTGTAAGACAAACAAAATTTGATTTCAAAACTCACTCTACAGCCATAGTCATGAAAACAATGTGGCATTGGCAGAATGATAGAATTATAAATCAATGGAACAGAAATGAAAGTCCAGAAACAGATGGTAAATATAATATATTGTCAATCAGTTTTTGACAAAAATGCTAAGGCAATTGATGGAGGAAGAACATCCTTTTCAAGAAATGGTGCTGGAACAATGTGACGACCATGTGCTAAAACGGAATCTCCACTGATATTTCATACCATACACATATGTCAATGATAGCTGAATAAATGCAAAACTTGAACTATAAAATTTCTAGATAAAAACCTAGGAGAGGCCAGGTGTGGTGGCTCACCCATATAATCCCAACACTTTGGGAGGCCAAGGTACACAGATTACCTGAGGTCAGGAGTTTGAGATCAGCCTAGCCAACGTGGTGAAATGCTGCGAGACTCTTGTCGCAAAGAAAAAAAAAAAAAAAAAAAAAACTAGGAGAAACTCTGTATAATCTGTGTAAGCAAAGACTTCTTAGATAAGACACATGAACCATAAAATAAAACGGATAGATTGAACTTTATCAAAATTTTTATATTTCTGCTCTCTGAAGGATATTCTTAAAAGCATAAAAAGAAAAGCCACAAATTAGGAGACATACTTAGAAAACACATGTCTACTAAATAACTTGTATCCAGAATATATAAAGAACCGTTATAACTTAACAGTATAACAATCCTATTTTTAAAATGAGTGAAAGATTTGCATAGTCACTTCACCAAAGCTGAAATATACAAGACAAATAAGTACATGAAAAGACATCCAATATGTTTATTCACTGGGAAATGCAAATTAATATGCCATGAGTTATTAGTACACATTGACCAGAATGGCTGAACTTAAAACAGAAATTACACAGTGCTGGTGAAGATGCAGAACCACTGGAATTCTCATATATTGCTAGCAGGAATGCAAAATGATGAAGTCATTTAGGATAAGTTAGGCATTTCTTGTAGTTAAAAATATGCTTGCCACAGGACCCTGGGACGGCACTTGTAGGTTGCAGAACTCCTGAAGATAAGCCACTCAGATCTCTATTGTAGGAACATAACTGACTTACGGCCTAGTGGCTGCTTCTCTAAATTTATTAGGTACAATCACACCAATGACACATTTCTTATGGGCTGCTCCCAGCTCCTGCTCAGAACCCAGTGCATATACTAACCAAGCCCATTCCTGTAAGACAAAGCACTCCTCCATAGATAAGTTTAGCTCAAGGACTCCCCATAGCCTTAGCAGAAGCTATGGTAGAACTACAAAAATCAACAACTTTTTTCTGTTGAGTTTCTCTTCCTACTTCTTATCCTTCACAGGTTTCAGATTTGCATCATGATCAGAAACCTCTTCCTGCCTTCTCACTATTCCCTCCACTTTTTATTTCATGAGCATTTCCCTAAATCTCTTGCCTGTCTAATCCAGTCTTTGCGTCTACTTCTCAGAGAACTCAAACTACTTCATAAGTACTTACCCTCAAAAATGTAAACTTGTTCACACAAAGACCTGCATGTAAAAGTTTATGGAAGCTTTAAACATAATATCAAAACACTGAAAACAATCTAAATGTCCATGAGCTGATAACTGTATAAACAAATTGGGGATCCATATTATGGAATACTACTCAGTAATAAAAATGAACAAATTATTGATACTGAAATACAAAGAAATGAATCTCAAAAGCACTGGGAGATTCATTTAAACAATTCTATATATTATTCCATTTATATGACATTATGGTAAAGGAAAGCTATAGGCACAGAAATAAGATCAATGGTTTTCAAGGACTGAGAACAGGGATAATGTTGATTATAAAGGACCAGGAGAGCTCGTTGTGGGGTTGGTGGAAATGTTCTGTATCTTGATTGTAATATTAGTTACATGAATGTATACATTTTTTTGAAAGTCTTCAAACTCAGCCAGCCGTGGTGGCTCACGCCTGTAATCTCAGCACTTTGGGAGGCCAAGGCAGGCAGATCACCTGAGATCGGGAGTTCAAGACCAGCCTGGCCAACATGGTGAAACCTTGTCTTTATTTTAAAAAAAAGAAAAAAAAGAAAGTCTTCAAACTCTACACTTAAAACAAGGGTGAATTTTACATACACTATACACTATACCTCAATAAACTTGAATTTTAAAAAAGGAAAAAAGTAACTCTTTGGGAGCAAAAAATCCAGGCAGAGTCCAAAATAGCAAAAATAAGTGTAGAGAATAGTCTGATAACATCCGTCTAAAGACCATCTTCAGACAATAAAGTCTAGACAGAGTGGTAAGTCTCACATCAGTTTGGGTACAGGCCCTACACAGAAGCATGAGTTCATCAAAGGCCACCTCACTGACCTGCCTTCAATTCTACCACCTTATTATCTCTAGAAGAACACAAAAAAATCTGATCTCTGGTAGTTTTCCTCATTATGAAGAAATATTTATCCTTTCTCCAGGGTGCCTGCAAGAAATGCATGTATATGTACAAGGAGTGGGTTTCACAGAATAAATGAAGCACCTTGATGTCATCAAATAGTCTCTTTCCTTTGGAAGTAATGTACTATTTTTCCTGCATGGAAAGGGACATTTTAGTATAAAAACAGAAGCATGAAAAGGAATTGAAATAAATTTCTTTCCTAAAAGTAAAATAATACATAAACCTAAAGGATGTTGCTTCTGCCCTTCTTTCCCCTCCAGATCCCAAGATTTTATGAAAATGATGTCTCATAGATCCCACTGTCAACATTTTATTTTATTTTGTTTTATTTTTATTATTTTTTTTTAAATAAGAGATGGGGTTTCACCATGTTGGCCAGGCTGGTCTTGAACTCCTGACCTCGTGATCCACCCATCTCTGCCTCCCAAAGTGCTGAGATATTACAGGCATGAGCCACCGCGCCCGGCCCCATTGTCATCATTTTAATCTCATTCCACTGTGCAATTGTTATGGATTGAACTGTGTCCCCTCCCCCAGACTCGCATGTTGAAGTACCAACACCCAGTATTTCAGAATGTGACTTAATTTGGAGATAGTCTTTAAAGGGTGTATTAGTCTATTGTGTGTTGCTATAAAGGAATACCTGAAGCTAGGTGATTTATAAAGAAAAGAGGTTTATTTGGCTCACCGTTCTGCAGCTGTACAAGCATGGCAGCAGGGTCAGTGTGGCTTCTGGTGAGGCCTTAGGAAGCATTTACTCATGGCAGAAGGCAAAGAAGGAGCAGGCACATCATATGGCAAGAGAGAAAGGAAGAGGAAGGGGAGGGAGGGAGGCACCAAACTCCTAAATAACCATCTCTTACATGAACTAATGAAGCTAGAACTCACTCATCCCTGCAAGGCGGGTACCAAGCCATTCATAAGGGATCCACCTCCATGACTCAAACACTTCCCACTGGGTCCTGCCTGCAACACTGGGGGTCACATGTCAACATGAGATTTGGAAAGGACAAATGTCCAAACTATATCAAAGAGGTAATTAGGGTTAAAAGCAGTCACTAGAGCAGTCCCTAGTCCAATATAACTAGGAACCTTGTAAGAAGAGGGGGTACCGGACACAGACACACACAGAGGGAAGACACATCAAGAGAAGATGGCCAAGGAGAGAGACCCTCAGAAAAAACCAACCCTGAAGATACCCTGAGGAATCACAAGGAAACAACTTTCTGTTGTCTAAGCCACCCAGTCTGTGGCACTTCATTATGACAGCCCTAGCAGACTAATGCAGTGACTTTCCTGGAGTGTACGCATAAGAAATGTAAGCACAACTCTGGCTTAGGAATCTATAATTTCTCGGGCCGGGCACAGTGGCTCACACCTGTAATCCTAGCAATTTGAGAGGCCGAGGTGGGTGGATCACCTGAGGTCAGGAGTTCAAGACCAGCCTGGCTAACGTGGTGAAACCCCATCTTTAAAAAAAAAAAAAGGAATCTTAATTTCTCCCTGGCTGGGCCAGGCCAAGGCAAGAAATTCCAAATGTGCTTGTCCCAAAATGAGCCAGATACAACTCAGCCAAGCAGGACACCAATCTCAGGCTTCAAACCTATCTCAACAGTGCAAGTGCAGTTGTAGTGTGAGCCTTTCTGTATGCCTTCTGGGTGGCATGTGTGCCTTATGGGTGCCCATATTTAAAAATGAACAAAAACAGGTATTTCATTAGATATGTTTTTCAGCCTGAACAAACTTTATTCCTGAATCCAGAGCAGCTTTGCTTATTTATTGCTACTCCAAGTGCTACAGGAAGCTAGCCTGCACAACAGGGTAATTTTAAGAAAGTGTATATATATATATATATATATATATATAACAATAATTTAAGAATCCCAGAAAGAAAGAGAAAGAGAAGGACAAGTGAGAATATTTATGTGAAAGGCACACAGATTGAGCATGTTCTGTGTACCAGCCATTGTGAATGCTACGAGACTGGCCAGCATCCCCCTCATCACGGAACACCCAGCATGGAGCTCGTGCCAGCATCCCCCACATCAAGGAGCACCCAGCATGGAGCTTGTGCATTGTACGAGCTGTCTCTTGTACAGCAGAGTGGTTCACAGCAGGACTTTAAAACCACAATGGTCTGGGTTTGAATTCTAACTTTATTATTCATTGCTCCTCTTTGTTTACCAGTTTTTAATCTCTCTGGAGTCTGTTTTCTTTAAGATGGTAGTTTTATAGTTGTTCAGAAGGCATTTATTAATTATCATCATTCATGTTCAGAACAAACTGTTATCATTTGTTTGGGGCATGGCAGAACACTTTCACGTACATTATTTTCAGTCCTAAAATGTCTCTGTGAAGTCAAGGGAGGGAATTATTACATCTGTTTTATTCATAAGGAAACTGAGTTTAAAGAAATTAAATAACTTGACCGTGGTCACAAGAGGAGAGTCTTAGACTCAGTTCCATCTCCTCCAACTCACAAGTCCATGCTCGTTCCCATCAGCACACTGCCTTCTCCTTCACTAAACATAATCCGGAGACTTCTGATTGCTTTAGGCAAAGATTTATTTCAAAAATCATCTTCCCTCCTGCAAGTTAACATCAACAACCCATAAACCAGGCAGACTCCAACTATGCCAGACACATGCAAGTCTGCTAAATGCCTTTTGCTAAGATGACTGATATAAGCAATGATGATCTTCACAAGAAATGCAATCACATCCCCTGGGGCTCCCTGTCTGGAATCCAGGTCACTTTAAGAACTCATTTAATACAACTATGCTTTGAAAGGTAACTACTATTGGCATGCACAGAGGCACACTGTCAGAAAGCAGACCACTCCTTAAGCATTTGCTGCTGAAGGCAAGGGCCATTAACTGGCCTCCCAGTTCTTCATCACAGAAGTCTCCCAGCATGGGATCTGAGGAATCTTAGGGTTGAAGGCCATTTGCCTGAGGTATGCTCTCTGATGCAGAAATGTCTGGGCCTGGGCCTTGGGCTGTAGACAAGTATTGCTCGGACTTTTTAAAAGGAAATCCTCAGTAAAGTAAAAAGATATTTACATCATGATCCAATTACAGGTGTGTTTGAAAACAGTAGGTAGAGCGGTTTAGTGGGAACAACCAGCAGTCTTAAGAATTGATTGGATTGTGGACCGATGCTGAGGCTCAGGCCTGTAATTCCAGCACTTTGGGAGGCTGAGGTGGGCAAATTGTTTGAGTTTAGGAGTTTGAGAACAGGAGTTTGAGAACAGCGTGAAACCTGTTCTCTGCAAAAAATACAAAAAAAAAAATTAGCTGTGCATGGTGGACCATGCCTATATAAAATGTCTGCTACTCAGGAGGCTGAGGCACAAGAATTGCTTGAACCTGGGAGGTGGAGGCTACAGTGAGCCAAGATCGCACCATTGGAATGGAATGGAATGGAATGGAACAGAACAGAACACGGATTAAGTATCTATCAATTATCTGTTGGCCTACTTATGAACTGAACATCATCTTTAACGTATTTCTTACTGTGGATTATAGTCCAAAAACTTTGAAAGACCCCTATTGAAAGGAAAGCCAACAGAAAAGATGTGGAGTTGTTGGGGATTTGAAGAAAAAGCCAGAAGAAGGTTTGGGAAGATGAGGGCATTCTGTGGGTTCTTCTAATGGCTCTTCAGCCACACCACAAGGCCACCCTCTTCCTTACTTGGCACGCACTGCCATGTGATTGTCCCTGCTGACTTCTCCAGCCTCATGGCTGCTCACTCCTATCCCATCTCATCCCAGGCTTCAGCAACTCCAAACTATTTGCAATTTGGAGAACACTCCAAGCTCTCTCATCTTTACAGGCTTCTACTGGTATTCTTTCTCTACCTAGAATTACTGTTTTCATTGTCTTTGCCTTGGTGACTCCTACTCGTACCTCCAATTATTTAGTTAAATTGTCACCTTCTCCAAGAAGCTTTCGTATGTCACTCAGCGTTCATTCATTCACTCATTCATTCATTCATTCAGTACTTAACAAATATTCACAAAACAGAGATCTAGGCACTTGAGATATCATGGTCAACAGGATAGAAGCTTCTGCCCTCCTGCCCACCTAATGGGCGGACAGATTATAAATAAACAACTAAATATATAATATCACTAAAAAAAATAAAAGCACATTAGGGGAAAGATCAGGTAGTAGACTTCATTCAAGGGAGGATTTTGAACAAAAAACTGAATTAAGGCTGGGCACGGTGGGTCACACCTGTAATCCCAGCACTTTGGGAGGCAGACATGGGCACATCACTTGAGGTCAGGAGTTCGAAATCACCCTGGCCAACATGATGAAATCCTGTCTTTACTAAAAATACAAAAATTGAGAGGTGTAGTGGTATGTGCCTGTAATCCCAGCTACTCACAGGGCTAAGGCAGGAGTATCACTGGAACCTGGGAGGCGGAGGCTGCAGTGAGCTGAGATCGCATGACTGCACTCCAGCCTGGGCGACAGAGTGAGGCACCATCTCGAGAAAAACCAAACCAAACCAACCAACCAAACAAACAAAAAAAAAACTAAATTAAGCTTCAGAGCAAGCCATGACTATGTTTGGGGAAGTGTTTCAGACTTAGGGAATGCAGGTACAAAGGTCCAGAATCAGGAACAGGGTTGACAAATCAAGCTGGATTTGTAATTCTTCCTATAGGTTCCTGAGCCCCCTCTGTATAGCTTTATTACACTACATTATATTTTTTCTTTGTTTCTTTTTCTACATAAGTATGAGCTTTTTGGTAGCATCTAGTAACTAACCAAATGTAGTTCTCTCTACATAATCTAAGTATGTGAAGAAAGAAATAAATCAATGTTTAAGGATGCGATTGTCCAAATTAATAAATGAATGAAGCAATTTCCTTCCTTTTTTGGAAGAAAGGCACAGAGAGAGGCTTGGCTGTCTGTGAACAAGTTTGAACAACAGGAAGACTTCGAGCAACACACACTTTAGAGGGAGACTCTGGAAATAAAAAAAAGAAGCACACTTTCCCTAAGACTAACCCAGCTGATATAAGTAAAACCAAAAGAAGAGATGAGCAGATTGGTTACCTCTATGAAACATATATGCCCCTGCAGGCTGATCCATCCAAACTCATTAGTTTGAAAAGTAAGTTTGCCTTTCATAATATAGTTGTATTAAATCAGTATTTAGAAATTCTCTTGGCTCTGCAAACTATTCAGCCTTGTGGAGAGATATCATGCCCACAAACATGTTTAAAACTGTCCGGGAAATGAATCCTAGCATATTAGTGTTAGAAGGAGAAAATAAACTGCTCCAAAATTCTCATCTTATGCTATAGATAGACATGCAGAGCAGTTGCTTGCCCCGATGTGCTCAGGCCTGGTTCCTCTCATGCCAAGGTCTTTGCACCCCATAATACTGCCTTTAGCTTGCTCATTGAACATGATTTCACATCTTCAATTTTGTGAGAGAACATTTTTTTCCAATTATCAGATTGGGATTTATGAAGGCAGTTGAAACGTGTTGGACTCTACTGGCCTTCTCCCAGACTCCAAGATGTCAGAGGAAATATTCTAACACAATCACATCAAATTGAGTGTCGAATGAAAGAGCTCCTAGGAATCTTAACTCCAAAGAGCCTTTTCTACCTTGCTCTGTTTCTCTTTGAACTCCTGCACTTCAAATAAGTCTTACTGGGAACTGATCTCAGAAATATCCATTTTTCTCAGCACAGTTTATGTAGGGAGATGGGAGTTCCCTCCCAGATAATGACAAAATTGTAAAATGTCCTCAGGGATGGTAATATGGCTTAAAAAGCTCTTTGCCTTTTACTTTTCTCAACCAATATTAAAGAGATAGAATATTGTATATTTCTATTCATTTAACATTGTATATTTATAATTTCTTTTCTATTTTAGAATAGTTTTAGCTTTTCGTTTCAAAGATAATACAGAGAGCTCCCATATACCCCTTGCCCAGTTTCCCCTATTGTTAACATCATACATTACCATGGTATATTTGTCACAGCTAAGCAACCAAGATTGCTAATTATTATTACTTAAACTCCATGGAGTTTATACCATGGCAATGTATGATGTTAATATACCATGATAATGTACGATGTTAATAACAACAGGGGAAACTGGGCAAGGGTTATATGGGAACTCTATTTGGATTTCACTAATTTTCCTCCAGTGTTTTTTTTTGGTTGTTCTAGGATCCCATGTAGACAGTTATATTGCATTTAGTCATCAGGTCTCCTTAGTCTCTTCTGGGCTGTGACAATTTCCTAAGGCTTTGTTTTTGATGAACTTGATAATTTTGAGGACTACTGGTCAGAGATTTCATATACTGTCCTTCAATTTGGGTTTGTCTTATGTCTTTCTCACAGCTAGATTGGAGTTATTTGTTGTCTTGGGGGAAAACCACAGAATTGAAGTGCCATTCTCATCACATCATATCAAGGGTACAATATGGCTGGGTGCAGTGGCTCATGCCTGTAATCCCAAAACTTTGGGAGGCTGAGGCAGGTGGATCACCTGAAGTCAGGAGTTCAAGACCAGGCTGGCAAATATGGCAAAAAACCGTCTCTACTAAAAATACAAAAATCAACCGGGTGTGGTGGCGTGTGCCAGTAACCTCAGCTACTTGAGAAGCTGAGGCAGGAGAATCGCTTGAACTCAGGAGGCGAAGGTTGCAGTGAGCCGACAGTGCGTCATTGCACTCCAGCCTGAGTGACACAGCAAGACTCCATCTCAAAAAGAAATCGTACAACATGACTTGTCACTCATGACGTTAACCTTGATCACCTGGTTGAGACAGTGCTTGCCAGGTTCCTCCAGTGTTAAGGTAACTCTTTTTCCCTTCTTATGCTCAATTCTTTAGAAGTGAGTCACTAAATATAGCCCACACTCAAGCGATGGGGTATGTGTATGTGGGTATACATGTGTATATGCATACATATATATTTATACACACACACACACACACTCCCTTTAGAATGAATGGTGCTTAGTGACTCACTTCCAAAGAATTGAGTATGATATATACTAATCAGTTAACTGAAACTGAACTTAAGAGAACTGGACTAAATAAAAAATGGTATGACAAACTTTTAAACTATGTTACTTTATTTGCCAATACTTGTCACACTATACTTTTCAGGAGTACAAAGGACATGCAGATTGCAAAACATAACGCATTTTTCTTCTGTTTATTTTTTTTTTCATGCTACTGTGTCTATCTGGGACACACTTTCTCCTTTTGCCTTGGCTAATCCCCACTCATCCATCAATCCAAGAAGATTGTTTTTCTTTCTTTAATAGAGATAGCATCTTGCTATGTTGCCCAGGCTGGTTTCAAAGTTCTGGAGTTAAGCAATTCTCCCACTTGGCCTCCCAAAGTGCTGGGATTATAGGCATGAGCCACCATGCCCAGCTAATATTCAGTTCTAACTTTACTTCTTCTGAGACCCTTGTTACTCATTTAGGCAGGGTAGGGTTTTCCTAATCTTGGCTCTACAGCATGCGGTTCATACCATTTACTGTTTCATTCGTGTTTATTGTCTACCACCCCTTTCTGGTCTGTGAGCTTCTCTCTTTTCTGCTTTTTGTTTTGTTTTTGTTTTGGTGAGACAGAGTCTCACTCTGTCACCCAGGCTGGAATGCAGTGGCAAGATCTCCACTCACTACAACCTCCATCTCCTGTGTTCAAGTGATTCTCCTGCCTCAGCCTCCTGAGTGGCTGGGATTATAGGCATGCACCACCATACCCAACTAATTTTTGTATTTTTAGTAGAGACAGGGTTTTACCATGTTGGCCACATTGGTCTCCAACTCCTGACCTCAAGTGATCCTCCCGCCTCGGCCTCCCAAAGTGCTAGGATTACAGATGTGAGCCACCACAACTGGCCAACTTCTTTGAGAATATGACCATATATTATATATTTTTATTCCTAGGATCTAGAACACACAAGGAAGTTAATAAATGCTCATTGAATAAATGACTGAATGAACTTGAACCTCATGACACTCAAATAAATCTTATCTTCAATTTAAAAGTGGAGAGACTGAGGCTTGAAGGTATTTGATAACTTTCCTAAAGTCACACAACTAGAAATGACAAGGAAGCCAGGACTCAGTTCCGGGTTTTCTGACTATGTCACTCGTATCAATTTAGGGGCTGATACTCTAGGAATCTGAAATCACAAGAGTCTGTCTGCTAACTATTGATGTGTGAAAATTCCTTAGTAACCACACCTTGTTAGGTGTCAGGCTATGTTACTTCTTTCCCTAGGGTCGCCTGCTACCATTTGTGTGTCAACGCACTGTGTTCTGATTTAATAATGTATTTGGTATTGAAACTTAATTATGAGTCAAAATTGTCCAGGTAAGGTGGCTCACACCTGTAATCCCAGTACTTTGGGAGGCTGGGGTGGGCGGATCACTTGAGGCTAGGAGTTCAAGACCAGCCTGGCCAAGATGGTGAAACTTCATCTCTACTAAAAATACAAAAATTAGCCAGGCATGGTGGTGCCCACCTGTAATCCCAGCTACTCAGGAGGCTGAGGCACAAGAATCATTTGAACCCGGGAGGTGGAGGTTGCAGTGAGCCAAGATTGCGCCACTGCACACCAGCCTGGAGTACAACAGAGCAACACTCTGTGTCAGAAAAAAAAAAAGAAGTTAATACAAAGTAAAAAGATTCAAAATTATAAACTATGATACAGGATCTCAAGGGACTCCAAAGGCTTGCCTCTTTAGAGAAGAGTTTAAGAGTGTTCCTGATGTTGGGAGACAAATTGTGATCATGTACATTCTTTGCACTCTCTGATCCTAATTTTAGAGAAGCAATTGTTAGTTCTAAATTGGATGTAACCAAGGGTCCTGGTTCATAAGGATTATCAAATTTTGGACTCTTCCCTTATTTTATAGAGTATGACACAGAACTCCAGGAAGGTTAATGAATGCTGATGGTCACCCAGCCAGATGGGGAGGAGCACCATGTCCTGAATCTCCTCTCAGCATCCTCTATCCCTGTCTCTTAGCCTCTACTAGAGTTGGCTAAATTCCAGAATACTATGTAAGTAAGTGAATTTGTCAAGGGATATAATGAAATCTTGGAGTTCCTAAAAAAAGAATGAAGGAAATATGGGCCATAAATATAGCTCTTCTCCCATCTCTTCTTTGTCCTCATGTTGCTCTTACTTTTCCTCATCTTCCTTTTACTTGAGCAAGTGGGTTACAGTAAAAGAGATAGACATGGGCAGAGTTCCAAACCAATTATAACATCTAAACTTCACCCACAGCTAAAGAAACATATGCTGGATTTTCTAGACCAGTTCTAATTTCAGGGATTCTGTTCATTCTCCCTTAAGAAATTTTTACATTGCTAAATTCAAAATGGAAACCTCACCACTCAAGGAAAAAGTAGATAGTACTTTTGGCTATACCAGAAAAGGTTCAGCTAAATAACAACATGGCTGGAGTTTTCCTTCTTGGAATTCTGTATTTTTTGTTTAGTTTTGTTTTCTTATTCATAGTCCCAGGCCATCAATTCCACTGTTATCACCTCAAATCCAACAGTAGTCATGAAACTACTATACTCCCACAGTCCGCTTTCGTGTGTGTGTGTGTGTGTGTGTGTGTGTGTGTGGTTAAACTCCAAGCTAAGAATGGTTTTTGTATCTTTAAATGGTTGAAGATAAATAAAAAGAGTGATGGTATTTCTGTGACATGTGAAAACTATAGTATATATGAAATTCAAATTTCAATATTTATAAATAAAATTTTGGATTTTTTCAAAAATTGGTAGATATTGGTTTTCTCACTTTTTATGTAAGAACCTATATTGTATTCTCAATTTTGTATTTTGATTCACAAAGCCTAAAATATTTACTGTCTGGCTCTTTACATAAGAAGTTTACCTCCCCCTATTATAGAGAAAGATTTTAATACTATGATTCAAAGCTCAGATCTTAGAATTAAGCAGTCTTGGATAGGAAGCCCAGGTATAGTACTTATTAGATGGGTGTCTTTGAACAAGTTCCATGCCCCTCACAAGTTTGCTCATCTAAGTGGGGAAACAATGCACCTGCTTTGTGGGAACATTATGAGGATTAAATGGGATAACTCATGTCAGGCAATTACATGTGCCTGACAAGTAAAAACAGTAAGTGTGAGCTATTATCAGTGTCTGAATTAGCACTCCTGTGATCTTTGTCATTATTGTTTTTTTTTAAACAGGGCCTCATTCTGTTCCCCAGGCTGGAGTGCAGTGGCACAATCATGTCTCACTGCAGCCTTGGTCCTCCCACTTTAGCCTCCCGAGTAGGTGAGACTACGAGCAAAGATATGATAGTTGGGTGAGGGACTGTGGCTCATGCCTGCAATCCCAGCACTTTGGGAGGCTGAGCAGGTGGGTCACCTGAGGTCAAGAGTTTGAGACCAGCCTGGCCAATATGGTGAAATTCCATCTCTACTAAAAAGACGAAAAAGAAAAAATTAGCAGTCATGGTGGTGCCTGCCTATAATCCCAACTACTCAAGAGGCTGAGGCAGGAGAATCGCTGGAACCCCAGAGGTAGAGGTGGCAGTGAGCCGAGATCTCACATTGCACTCCAGTCTGGGCAACAAGAGTGAGACTCTGTCTCAAAAATAAATAAATAAATAAAGATATGATAGCTGTTACATCTGTAATGCAGCACTCTGTGAGGCATAGGTGGGAGGATCACCGAAGGCCAGGAGTTTAAGACTGGCCTTAGCAGCATAACAAGATCCTATCTCTACCAAAAAAAATAGTTTAAGTGTTCTGTAAGACATGATAATTGTTTTAATGGCAAGAGTCGGATAAACAAGGGGAATAATGTGGAGTCATGAGCAAAACTCAGGAGTTCAACTCCTTGATTGAAATACTTCTCCTCTACTGATGGTTATATGACCATGATAGAATAAAACATGCATTTGGTCTTTGCCCTGGGTTTCTAGCACACAGCTACTAAAATCCTTGAAATTTCCTGAGTAACAGGAGTGTCTTTTGTTATTCCTAATGAGCTCCTTTAAATCACACCGAGTTTATCCTGATGAGATGATTGCTGGAGGAGGCCCCTAACAACTTGAGGATGGGGGCTGGTCCCCAGAAAGACAAAACATGTGATTAGAAAGTGAAAAGTCTCAGCCTTATCCCCAGATTCCTCTGTGGGGTGGGGATGGCTGGGGTGGGGGTGGGAGGGTAGAGAAGGGGCAGGATGTTGGGTTTTAAAATCTCTTGTACAGTGAGACTCAACCAGCTTCTGGGCTTATGAATCCAGTGGTGTGCCTGGAAGGTGGTGCCCCCAGAGGATATGGGAGCTCTGTGGCACTCCCATCTTGCCCTGTGCATTCTGCCATTTGGCTATTTGAGTTATATCTGTTATAATACATGGGTAAACATAAGTATAGTGATCTATTTCTCTAAGTGATTGTAGCAAATTATCAAGCCTGAGTGGGGTTTTGGGGAACCCCCCAGTTCATATTGGTCAGGCAGAACTGGGGGCAGCCTCAGAATCCCATTTGCAGGTGGCATCTTCAGTGAGGGCAATCCTAAAAAACTGAGCCCTCGACCAATGAAGTCTTCACTAACTGGGTAGTTAGTGTCAGAACCAAATTGAATTGTTGGAGTTACTGTCAGAGAATTCAAGAAGCAATGAGGAAAAACAATATACATTTAGTGTCAGAAGTGGTAATGCCACACAAGCACCATCATGGACTGCTATTTATAGTTCACAGAATGAGGGAGATTGCCCCACATGGTCCAAGCATTCTCAGGCTCTCCAAATCCATCCCATCCTTCTTTACTTTCCACTGTCAGAGGCATTCGAACCAGAGCAACTCCATCTTGAATAGGAGCTGGGTAAAATGAGGCTGAGACCTACTGGACTGCATTCCCAGTTGGTGAGGCATTCTAAGTCACAGGATGAGATAGGAAGTAGGCACAAGATACAGGTCATAAAGACCTTGCTGATAAAACAGTTTGCAGTAAAGAAGCCGGCCAAATCCCACCGAAACCAAGATGGTGATGAGAAGGATCTCTGGTTGTCCTCACTGCTCATTATACTCTAATTATAATACATTAGCATGCCAAAAGACACTCCCACTCGTCCCATGACAGTTTATAGAAGGCAAGTTATCCTACATAATCTGAAAAGGGGAAGAACCTTCAGTTCCAGGAATTGCCCACCCCTTTCCTGGAAGACTCCTGAATAATCCACCTTTTGTTTAGCATATAATCAAGAAGTAACAATAAGGGTAAGCAGCTCAGCAGCTCATGCTGCTGCACTGCCTATGGAGTAGCCATACTTTTATTCCTTTGCTTTCTTAATAAACTTGCTTTCATTCTATTCTATGGACTTGTCTTGAATTCTTTGTTGCGTGAAATCCAATAATCTTCTTTTGGGGTCTGGATCAGGACCCCTTTCTAGTAACACCACTAGTGAGAATGCAGACATACTTATGAAGCAAAACACTCTCAATATACAACGTCCCAAGACAAATTTGGGGAAAAAGTCTAAACCATAAGTAGGGAGAAACTAATTTTGGAAGGGCTTCACAATTTGAAAAGCTGCTCTCTATCCATAGTGTCTGCAAATCACATTATCCTGCAGCGTAGAGCTTGGTCCTTTTATTCAACCACCTCTGCTTCCAAATTGGGTCTTTTGGAGCTTGCAGGGATAAAGAACAGAGCCCATGGCAAAGCAGCTTCCTTTATTACTGGGAAAAAATCAGTGAGAATGCTGCTCTGGCAAAAATTCAATTAAATTTGTAGCTGAAAGCCCTCATTCTCTAGTTTCTATCTAGGGAAAGGAGGGAAGAGAAAGTTCCTTGATCTCTCAATGACTCCAGGTTGATGAAGTTCTTAGTCTCATCAACACTTTATTCATATTCCTGCAATGCACTTGACATTTCAGTATTTATCTTTTGCTACCTTCTGCAATTACTCCTATCTACTCATTAAACTATAAGCCCCTCAAAGATTAGGTTGACTCATGCTAGAGCCTAGCAGATTGCCTGGCCCGTAGCTGGTATGGAGTAAATACATAAGAGAGTTTATGTGTGTCTTTGATTATCTGGGGTGTTTTCCAACACCAACAACCAATTCTCCAATCCCCCAGATACCAGCTGGCTGCACTAAAATTTAATTCAATTCTGACAATAACTACCGTGGAGTCGGCCTCAGATCCCATAAATTAGCAGCTCAGTCCCACAAACTGACCCCACGTTAGACGTCAGTGTTAGGTTCTGGACCACCAGGACTTCTGACCAACTGGCCATAAATTCACTGACTTTCTCCAACACCCTTCTGAAGCTTAATAATTAGCTATAAGGGCTCACAGCCAAATGAAAGAGATGTTGTTGAGCAGGGCAAGATATGGTGGGGGCTGATCATTGGTTCCAGGGGCGTCATGCCCTCTCAGAGGGTGCCACCTTCCTAGTATCTGGCTGTGTTCACCAAAGCAAAAGCTTAGCAAATTGTGTTGTTTTTATAGAACTTTAATTTCCATGGCCATCCTTCTGTTCCCGAAGGTTGGCAGGTGGGGCTGAAAATTCCTGCCTTCTAATTTCTTACTTGGTCTTTCTGGTGACTAGCCCCACCCAGAGGCTACGTAAGGGCCCCCTCTGTTACCTCACTAGTGTAAACTCAGGTGTGATCCGAAGGGCTTGTTCTGAATAACAAAAGACACTCTTACCATTTAGGAATTCCAAGGGTTTTGGGAGCTCTATAGAAAAAAACAAATTTAACAAAGCATGCTCCTATCATCCTGATCACTAAAGTAATCATGAGTGTTTCAGGAGTTCTGTACAGAGATCCAGGGACAAAGAACAAATATATTTTTTATTCTAACAGAGTGTGAAAAAGGAATGAATCAGTAAGTGACAAAATATCTAACTGGGATAATAAGGCCTATCTTGCAGGATTCTAGTGAGGAACAAATTTATTTTTATTTTATTTTGTTTTGTTTTGTTTTTGAGACAGGGTACTTCTCTGTCACCCAGTGTGGAGTGCAGTGACGTGATCTTGGCTCACTGCAACCCCCGTCCCCCAGGTTCAATCAATTCTCCTGCCTCGGCTTCTTGAGCAGCTGGGACTACAGGTGTGCAAAACCAAGCCCAGCTACTTTTTGCATTTTTATAGAGACAGGGTTTCACCATGTTGGCCAGGCTGGTCTTGAACTCCTGATCTCAGGTGATACTCCTGCCTTGGCTTCCCAAAGTGTTGGGATTATAGACATGAGCCACCACGCCTGGCCTTTATGAGAAATAAATGTTAAAAGAAACTTTGGGAAAGCACTGGGCTTAGTTCCTTCTGCGTATGCTCAGTGAATGTTAAATTTCCTTCCTTCATTTTCTAATCACAAATGTCCAATTTAGTTTCTGTGGCACATGACATCATTATCATTTATATGTTGGTTTACTGTTGTATTTGGGCACATCTAAGAAGCCGTCAGATCCATTTTCGCCAGTGCTTTTACCTACTGGGCATGCTATTTTAGCACGGCATTGCAGTATATTTCCTGGAGCAAATCTCTATTTGCATACTGCAAGCAAAGAGCCCCCTTGCCAAGGACTATTCAGTGCTAAGTGCAGTTCCTATTCAGGAATATGACAACTGGGTCTCTTGAAATAATAAAGAATACATATAAAATCCCAGCACTTTGGGAGGCCGAGGTGGGCATATCACCTGAGGTTAGGAATTTGGGAGAAACCCCATCTCTACTAATGCCTGTAATACCAGCTATGTGGGAGGCTGAGGCAGGAGAATCACTTGAACCTGGGAGGCCAAGGTTGCATTGAGCTAAGACTGTGTGTAGCACTCCAGCCTGGGCCGCAAGAACAAAACTCTGTCTCAAAAACAAAACAAAAGAAAGGATACATACGAAAGACAGTCTTTAATCTCCAAAGGAAAATGTGTGTTTGGCAACATACTGCAAGAATCTAGAGAGAAAGTGGCAATAGTATCTTAATTCAAAAGATCTATGAAAACCACCCAGCCATTAAAGGAAGATAGTTTTTTGTTTGTTTGTTTGTTTTGAAGACTGTTGCCCAGGCTGGAGTGCAGTGGTGCAACCTCAGTTCACTCCAACCTCCCTCTCCCAGGTTCAAGTGATTTTCCTGCCTCAATCTCCTGAGTAGCTGGGACTACAGGCCCATGCCACCATGCCCAGCTATTTTTTTTTTTTTTTTTAAGTAGAGAGGTTCAATCAATTCTCCTGCCTCGGTTTCTTGAGCAGCTGGGACTATAGGTGTGCAAAACCAAGCCCAGCTACTTTTTGTATTTTTAGTAGAGACAGGGTTTCACCATGTTGGCCAGGCTGGTCTTGAACTCCTGACTTCAGGTGATACTCCTGCCTTGGCCTCCCAAAGTGTTGGGATTATAGACATGAGCCACCGCACCCAGCCAGGAAAAGTTTTTAACCTAGAAGGAAAAATTTTTTAAAGGATATCTGAAAATATTGCAATAATTGAGAAAAAAAATTGCTAAGAATATCTAAATTCAAAAACAGATAGTAAAGCTATCCAGCCATACTAATCTGTAAACAGAAAGCTCTTGCAAATACATTTGATCATTAAAAGAGAAAGCGTTTTCAATAATGAATTTTCTATTTTATTCTATTTAGTTTTGTATGTATATGGTATTTCTTTTATCTTAAGGAGAAGAAGCAAAAGAAAATAGACTAGGAAGCTGCTAAATCAAGTTTGTTCATTTTTTTTTTAAGAGAATCAGGTGGCACAGAGGAATGTGTGAGATAAGTTAAAACAAAGTTTTGTTGTTTTTAATAATGCCCAAACTTCTCAAAAAACAAACAAACAGAAACCCCAACTGCTCTGCCCACTGAACTGTATAAAACTGACATTTGGCCGGATGCAGTGGCTCAGGCCTGTAATCCCAGCACTTTGCGAGGCTGTGGTGGGCAGATCAACTGAGGTCAGGAGTTCGAGACCAGCCTGACCAATATGGTTAAACTCCATCTCTACTAAAAATACAAAAATTAGTCAGATGTAGTGGCTGGTGCCTGTAGTCCCAGCTACATGGGAGGCTAAGGCAGGAGAACTGCTTGAACCTGCGAGGCAGAGGTTGCAGTGAGCTGAGATTGTGCCACTACACTCCAGCCTGAGCAACAGAGCAAGACTCTGTCTCAAAAAAAAAACAAAAAACCAACATTGACATTTGGCAGCCATAACGCAAGCCACAGTTCTTTTAAAGACTTTGGAGTCACAGTTATTCTTTCCATTGGATAGAACCACATGACACTTAAATATGATTAACATTTAATTTGTCATCTCCTTCCGCGTGACAATCAACTTTTTGTGGCTGAGCATCAGTTAAAGAAAGAATGAAAAGGAATAATTTCGGGATCCAACTAGAACCCTAGTGGGCTCCTGGCTTGGGTGGTCTAAGCAGGAAAGGAGCCAGATTACTTGTGTAGCCTAATTTATATCCATTACAATTGCAATATGATGTCTCTGATGCTGGCAATGATTACCTGGAAGACAGCCATGGTTTCTCTCTCTGTCTGATGCTGGCAGGGTGTACCCTTCAGGGCCATTCCTGTCCCAGGCTTCCTTCTATTGTCCCTAACCAAAGGGCTCTCCAATTCATGTTGCAACAAACCCAGCTCAGTACCCACAGCCAAAGAAGAAAAGAAACAGGACATAAATATATCTGACAAAGTCATCAGGGACTAGAAAACAGATTCTGGCAATAAATATGGTAATTAGGTAATCTGAAACTTCCAGCACAGAGTTCTTTGAAAATGAAATCTCAGAACTGGAGTCCCGAGATGATTTTTGCACCATTATGGAAAATTATGAGAAATTCAAAACTTTTTGATGGCATTTGAGTATCTTTCATTGGCAAGTTAATAACTTTTCTGTCCACACTAGGGAAATCTTAATGATATCATCAAGCAAAAGACCCTACTCCCTCCAAACTGTCCAGTGATGAAGCTGGTAACTGCAGAGCAAACTCCCACTCCTCTGGAAGCCAAGATAAAGTTTAGCTTGAGTATACAATGAACAATTGGTAGATGTTTAAGAATTTGATTCAGCTGCTATTTAGCAGGAGGAAAAGTGGTGCTTCTTTCTCTCATTTAATAGTATCAAGGCTTTAATTATATTTTACTATTGCACAGAGGGGAGTTTTGTATGTTTAATCAATCTATAGGTTGTGGCTCAGCTTAGTGTGTTTGCTATTAAGAAGCCTGGATATTGGCCAGGTGCCGTAGCTCATGCCTGTAAACCCAGTACTTCAGGAGGCCAAGGTGGGTGAATCACCTGAAGTTGGGAGTTTGAGACCAGCCTGAACAACATGGAGAAACCCCATCTCTACTAAAAATACAAAATTAACTGGGCTTGGTGGCGCATGCCTGTAATCCCAGCTACTTGGGAGGCTGAGGCAGGAGAATCGCTTGAACCGGGAGGCAGAGGTTGCAATGAGCTGAGATTGCAACATTGCACTCCATCCTGGACAACAAGAGTGAAACTCTGCCTTGAAAAAAAAAAATTTCCTGGGTGTAACTATCAGCAAATACCTGCAAGCTAGCTCACTGCAACCTTGGCATTATCAATACTGCATTATCAAAGCCCCCTCAATAGATAGCATGAACACTACTCTAAAATCCAGCCAGGGGCAGTGGCTCACTCCTGTAATCCCAACACTTTGGGAGGTCAAGGCAGGCAGATCATGAGGTCAGGAGTTCAAGACCAGCTGGCCAACATGATGAAACCCCTTCTCTACTAAAAATACAAAAATTAGCCAAGGGTTGTGGTGGGTACCTGTAATCCCAACTACTCGGGAGGCTGTGAGGCAGGAGAATCACTTGAACCCAGGAAGCAGAGGTTGCAGTGGGCTGAGACCACACCATTGAACTCCAACCTGGGCGTAAGAGCAAGATTCCATCTAAAAAAAAAAAAAATCACAGCAAGCCTTTGTTTCCTTGCAGTCAGCATGTGCTCATCTTCCAGTTGCCTCCTCACAATGTATTTTCCTACTTCTCTAATAAATCTGCCTTATTTACTTATTTCTTCTGAGAAAGAATCTCACTCTGTCGCCCAGGCTGCAGTGTGGTCTCGGCTCACTGCAACCTCTGCCTCCCAGGTTCAAGTGATTCTCCTGCCTCAGCCTCCTGAGTAGCTGGGACTACAGGTGTGTGCCACCATGCCTGGCTAATTTTTGTATTTTTAGTAGAGACAGTGTTTCACTATGCTGGCCGGGCTGGTCTTGAACTCCTGACCTCAAGTGATCCACCTGCCTTGAACTCCCAAAGTGCTGAGATTACAGGCAAGAGCCGCTGTACCTAGCCAAATCCGCCTTTCTTTATCTACAGCTGTCTTGGTAAATTCTTTTGCCCCCACACCACCAGCCCAGATAGTCACTGCTCACGCGTGACAAGGTTTTTTACTTCTTTCCTGCACTAAAGCCCTTAAGACTTTACTGAGAATCTATTATGTGCTAGCAATCTGCTGGATGTTGGACATAAGAGAGAAATAATAATAAAGTTCTCCTTTATTGGGCATTTACTATTCATGCAATACTAAGTACAACATACTTACTATTATAATTGAATAAGAGAACTCCAACTTAAAAGGGTTAACTTGCCCAACAGAAAAAAATCACTTGCTTTTAAACAGAGGGCTCTGCTGTTGAAAAAATGAGGTCTCATAGGATAGATAAGCCCCTGAAAAAGTAATTCTACGTGATTTGATGAAGTTTCGCTCTCATTCATTCCCCGCACTCCCTGCCTCTCCTGGAGCCTGAGGACTTTGATAATGCAACCCAAACTAGAGAGGGCGATAGACCCTCTTCAGCATGAGGCACAGATGTGTTTGCAGAAAGAAGTGTGGAATAAAGTTTTGATTTATGAATTTTTAAAAATATAATCCAATTGGAGACCATAGCACTGTGAAATCAGCTGTGTCTCCTTTCCCTTCACTATCCTTGAAATCTGAAGCCCCAACTAGGCTGCTACCAGCTTCAGATAAGAGTATAACTAACAATGAAGAGAGGTCTTTGTTTGAAGATGGGAAAACTGGAGTAAGAGCCTTCAAGGGCTCAGAGTATGGATTTGAGAGAACAGAAGATAACTGGGAACGCCAAGGAGGACACTTTGCAGAGGATGAAGCTGGGTGGAGAATGTGCTTTGAAATCCCAGGACAAATACCTCAAATTCATAAAATAGAGCTCAGAGACAAGATAAATGATCTTACAAAGCCACTCCAACATGCCCATCACTTTTAGGATTCTCCATTGGTGGCATTATGTCAACAGGAATGTGAAATGCATTGTCCAGGAGTTCACGTGCTCTTTGAGTTTTTCCTGTTGATATTAACATTTTATCGCACACTGTTCCACCCTTCTCTTAAAGAACTGACTGACACTTAAGCATAACATGAGTACATTCCAGAAGTCCATGGAACCCAGATAAAAGAGCGACTAAATCCCTCTGAGGATAAGGTGGGATGTTAAAGAAAATTGTCAAAGAAGACCTGGCAAGACTTCAGCTAGCTGAATAGTGTCTACTAGTGTTTGTGAGCAGGCTGGCTGGTGCCTAGGGCAAGGCTTATAAGTACATAGAGGCTTGGCACTGTGTCCTGTTTTGGAAACATAGCTTTGATCAGTGGCTATGTTCTGGAAGCCTGTTGAAATGCTGATTCTTAGCCTTGTCCCTGAGATAAATTCAGTGGATTTAGAAGATTACTTTTTGTTTTGTTTCACTTTTTAACTTGGTGTTGTCAAAAGACAAAATTGCAGCCAATTTAGTTTAAAGATTTAATTGGCTTTTGTTTGCAATACTAGAATCGGGCAACACTTCATTCTATAAAATAGAATGAATATTCCACTGGGCATGACAGAATGATTGGTTTCTGTAAGGTAGGAACAAAGAAACAGACCAATAGAAAAAGTAGATTGTTTAGTATCAGGTTACTACAGATTTTTTTTTTTTTTTTTTTTTTTGTAAGGATTAAAGCAGAGGGGACTTTCTTTTTTACACTGACTCAGGTACAATAGGGTCTTTCTGACTGGTTGCTGTGAATCTTCTGTTTGGGGATTTACCTGTTTCCTTTCAGTTTCAGTCTGATTATGTGGCACTTAGCATGAAGGAATCCATTTTGGTTTGGTCTGGTCTGTGCGGCCTGGTACAGAAGGCTAGTCCAAAACCATGGCCTCCAGTGGACTTTAATATTGCACTTAATTAGAACTCAGGAAGTGCCTGAAACTAGATGGAAAACAATTTACATCTTTATTTTCACTAACTAAACTGTAACTGAAATTTAGCATTTTGAAAACAGGCAACAAACTAGGTAGCACTAGTGGTATCGGGATGTCACTAATAGAAACCACAAATATTTTCATGTCACATTACTTTTGTAGATTTCTCAAAATAATATTTATGCTAAAATAATAAAGCTATTCAACTTGATCTTGTTATTTTGTTGTTATTTTATGTGTTAGTAAATAAACACATAAACTGCTGCATCGGAATATTAATATATAGTTTCATAGATTAAAAAACGGTATAATTAGTTTTCTTTGTGATCCTATGTATTTAATCGCATGCATCTAAAAACATGGTGTGAGAAGAGATTCAAAGGCCAGTGGGGTCTGTGGCACCAAGATGTTTAATTACTTCTTACCTAATGGATACAACATACACTATTTGGGTAATAGTTATACTAATAGCCCAGACTTCACCACTTCACAATATATTCATGTAATGAAACTGCACTCGTACTCCCTAAATCTATTTTTTTAATTAAATGTACTTTCTGGTTATAATTCCTGAAATACATACAGTACAATTAACACCCTAATAAAATGTTTTTAATATTTAAAAAAGTTTAGTTACTTCTTCTTGAGTAGGTACCAGGAATCTTCATTTTTATTTTTTGTTTAATTTAATTAATTAATTTATTTATTTGAGATGGAGTTTCCTTCTTATTGCCCAGGCTGGAGTACAGTGGTGCAGTCTTGGCTCACTGCAACCTCCGCCTCCCAGGTTCAATCGATTCTCCTGCCTCAGCCTCCTAAGCCAGTAGCCAGGATTACAGGCTCCCCTCACCATGCCTAGCTAATTTTTTTTGTATTTTTGGTAGAGACAGGGTTTTACTATGTTGGTCAAGCTGGTCTCGAACTCCTGACCTCAGGTGATCTGTCTGCCTTGACCTCCCAAAGTGTTGGGATTACAGGTGTGAGCCACCGTGCCTGGCTGGAATCTCCATTTTTAATATGCAAGCCTGATATTTCTGATACTGGTAGTGTAGGGAGCAAATATTAAGAAACCGAAACCCTGGTGTAGGGTATGTGTTTCTGTTTCTTTGTGTGTGTGTGTGTTTCTGATGTGGGGGAATTGAGGGTAAAATGATGTGTGGCGGAGCAACAGTGCACAAAAGTGAGACTGGAAAGTCTGCCAGTCCTGACTGCCAGTCTTCCTAAGAAAGTTCATTAGGCACAGCCCAAAGAATGTCACATTCTCAGACTTAAAGGTGAAGTCATAAACAAGTAATGCATACCATGTAGCCACCCAGCTGTAATTTAGTCTTCACTTCTTACAGCCACTGTTGAACCATGGAAGTAAAGCTACTGGAGTTTATAACAATTGTAGATTTTTGTGCATGCATGCTTATTAGCCTGATTTGCAGGCCAAGAATGGGAATAAAAATAAATGAGGTGTGAGACCAAAAAAAAAAGTAAAGAAAATGCTGAGAAACCAGAGCCCTCTTGGTAAAACAAAGGTGGGGACCTGGGGAACAGGAGCTCTGCCATCTTTTGCTTTAGGATGATTCTGGCAGCCTGTTCTGCCAGTCCTCTGTATCCAGGTAATTAGAGGCTGTGGAACCACACATGGAGATCATAAGCAAGCCTACCCACAACCTAATTTCAAGTGTTTTATTCGACCTCATCATGTTTTAATTATAAACTACATTCATCTGTGGTTTCAAAGAAAACTAAGAACTAAATTTAATATCTATTTACTGCAATCCCAGTAATTTACACACTTGATCTTATATAACTTTCAGAAAGCTACTCAGATCCCCATTTGACAATTAAGTGTAGCTCAGATGGATAAAGATCTTGTTAGTCAGGTGAAAGAGCCATGAGCTATGAAGCCTTGCTGATTTTACACTTCCGTGCTGCTTTTCTAATTTGTGCTGAGAAAGTTCTACAATTGGTTGGGGAGAAAAATTACACACTGTTTATCTTTAAAAACAAAATCAAGTTAAAGATGACAATATACATACATGCATTTATCTCTTCAACGATCCAAACTCAGTAAAGGGATTATTTTAAGTATAAGCCCTCAAGGACAGTGAGAACGGGAGAGGACATAATAGAAGCAAAATTGTTGAAGCTGCAAAGCAGATGGATGATTGATACGACTTAGTAATTGCACGCAGGCTGATCCCAAGCCTGCAGTGGGAGACCCAGCTGGGCAAGCTGACTCAGGCCACACGCATTCCAAAAAAGTCAGAAATTGGTGGTACTATGTATCTCTGGGGACAGGAAGATTGTGTATGTGTGAGTGGGGCGGGGGGTGGCTAACAACAGAAGGATTTGTGTTTGTGTGTTTGTTTGTTTTTAAGCAGGATTCAGGAGTTAAACCCCACATTTCTTTTTCTATAAATCACAGCCTGGAGGTTTATTCTTTGAAAGGCTGGAAAGGGATAAAATAAGGGTCTTTGCCCTGTGGAATACCAGGCACAGATAAAGATGGGACTTTCATACTGCAAGAGATAATACAATGAGAAAGTTTATGGACTGATTTGAGATTACTCCCCCTCCCCAGCCACCGCTCCTCCCCCTCCCCAACACTCCTTATTTGACCCTTAGAACAAGCTAATATCCTGCAGAAATGCAGGAGTCTGAAAGAGCCTTCTTGGGAAATCTGACTAGCTCTCTGGTAAACACAGAGAGGCACTACCCAGATCCCTCTTCCAGGACCAGCTGACTGCACATTTTGGGGGGGACCCCATCAACTCCTTCACATGTCTAGTTCAGCTGCAGACAGCACCCTTGCCCAAGGTCATGCCCTCCCTGGGACGTCCCACATCCAATGACTGACAGAGGTGGGCGTAGACAAAGCCATTTCAGCTCAATACAGAACACTCTAAGGGACAACCCTCCCTCCAGAGCTCCCTGCCAGGCTGGCCTGCATTGCAGTTTAACATTTATTTATTTATTTATTTAGGAGACGGAGTCTCACTCTGTCTCCCAGGCTGTAGTGTAACGGCACAATCTCAGCTTATGCGACTTCTGCCTGCCGGGTTCAAGCAATTCTCCTGCCTCAGCCTCCAGAGTAGCTGAGATAACAGGTACCCACCTCCACACCCAGCTAATTTTTATACTTTTAGTAGAGATGGGGTTTCACCTTGTTGGCCAGGTTGGTCTCGAACTCCTGACCTCAGGTAATCCACCCGCCTTAGCCTCTCCGAGTTCTGGGATTTCAGGCTTGAGCCACCACCCTCAGCCGTGCTTTGACTGCTTGCTTTGTCTGATTCTTCCTACCAGTGGGCCTTAATGTTACAGTGTTGATTCCCAAAAATCATCTCACACCCAAATTTTGTTTCAGTGTCTGCTTCCAAGGAAAGCATCCCACAGAGGCACCAAGCGAAAAAGACCTAGATATACGTGTAAGTGTAGGTCTGCCAGTATTAGCAGTTTCCCAGTGAAATGGACAAAGCAGCGCTTCCAACAGTGAAGTCCACAGTCAAGGGTCCCAGTGCATGCACTCAGGGCTCCAATCAGCTTTGGAGAGCCACATACTTAATTATGAGATGCCCAAGTATCACCCAGCATCAGAAGGACGTCTCTAATATGAAAAATAGAAGACAAAACCAAGAGGCTGCACAAAACACTATATTTATCAAGATGAGACATTTTATTAATGTATCAAAAGTGGAAAAACATCAGAGACTTAAAAAGCTCTTGGAAATCAAAATGATGAGACCAGTAATCATTATCAAGAATCTCAACCAAAGAGTTTGAAGATAAAGTTGGGTCAATTTCCTAATATGTGGAGCAAAAAAGGATAAACAGAGATAAATGAGAGAAAGATAGACAAGCAAAAATTTTGAGTCCTGAAGATCCAAAATCCTAATGATAGCACCTCCATAAAGAGATAATTCAAAAAAATGAGGGCAACACTATCAATTAATTCAAGAAATCTTCCCAGAATGGAAGGCATATGTTTCCAGAGTAAAAGGGCCTCCTAATTAGGATTTAATTAATCACTTATTAATACTTTGTAAATGGATTTTTTTTTAATGTGCAAACCACACAAATAAAGAAAAAGCAAGGGAAAGAAAAAAAGCTGCCACAAATTTCCTGAGAGGATGGAGAGCAGTTTCTCCACAAAAGATCAGGAACCAAAATGGCTTTAGACCATTTAACAAGACAGGCTATTAGAATGCCCTCAAAATTCTGAGAAAATGACATGATTCCTAGTGTTTTCTACACTGTGTAAGTCTAATTTAGAGTGGATGTATGCCTTCGTCTATTTGGGTTATAAAATAATACCATAAACTGGGTAGCTTATTAACAACAGAAATCTATTTCTCACATTTCTGAGGCTGGGAAGTCCAAGATCGAGGCACCAGCAGATTCAGTGTCTAGCGAGGACCCACTTTCTGGTTCAGAAATGGCACCTTCTAGCTGTGTCCTCCCAAGGCAGCTTTCTAGGGTCTCTTTTTTTTTCTTTGAGACAGGGTCTCACTCCATCACCCAGGCTGAAGTGTAGTGACATGATCTTGGCTCACTGCAGCCTCTGCCCTGAGCTCAGGCGATCCTCCCACCTCAGCCTCCTGAGTAGCTGGGACTATGGGCAAGCACCACTACTCCCGGCTATTTTATTTAATCTTTTTGTTTTTGGTATTTTTAGTAGGGACAGGGTCTCACCATATTGCCTAGGCTGGTCTTGAACTCCTGAGCTCAAGCAATCTGTCTGTCTCAGCCTCTCAAAGTACTGGATTACAGGATTGAGCCACTGCTCCCGCCCCTGGGGTCTCTTTTCTAGGGGCACCAATCCCATTCACGAGGGCTGCATGCTTATGACCTAATCACCTCCCAAAGGACCCACCCGCTAACCCCATCACATTAGGGATTCTGTTTTAACAAAAGAATTTTGGGGGAACACAAACACTTAGACCAAAAAACATAGAACAAAGATGTTTTCAGACACACAGTATCTCAAAAATGTTAACTCTCATGCACCTTTTTCTTTGAAATTTAATTGAGGATGAGTTCTGTAAAAATAAAGGCAAAAAACAAGAAAGAGAGTTAAGAGTTGCCACAGACTAAGGGATCTAATCTCGGAGAATGTGAAGACCCAGGAAGATGGTGAAAAGTAGGAAGAAGGATGACTGTGTCCTGGATTAAGGAGGGCTCTGAGATGGTCTTCTTCAAGAAGATAAAATTAAGAGCCTTCTTCATGTGTCAGAAGAAGATGAGAAGACATATGGGCAAGCAGAGAGACTCTGGAGATTACTTAGTGAAATAGATGTACGGCAAAGGAAATAAACAAGGAAAGGCAATTATTAACTTCAGCAAAAATAAAAATCTGTGCAAGAAAGGAAATGCAATACTAATAAACTACATGATTTACTTGTAAATACACATATCTAAAATGATTTATCTATATTTAAATATATGTATATAAACATTTACATATTTTGAAAATGCAAACAGTGAATATTTACCTCACCATAATTAGATAAAACCTGTTAGGGGGACAGGAATGGCAAACTAGCACATGTGCAGTGTTGTTTGAGGAGAGTGAAAATAAATCCTCATTTTCTATGGTGGATAGCAAATAAAACCTATAACTGAAAAATGGAAAAAAGTAGTATTTAGGGACATGGAAGAATATATCAAGAAAAAAAGTCTACAATGCTTTCAACAGTCTTGGGGGGCTTTAGGAATGAGACAGTGGAAGACAGCTTTTTGAGTTTGTTTTAATAAGCCTTATAGAACCACTTGACTTTTTAAAACATGTTCATGGATCACTTTAATAAAAATGAAAACTATCAGGTTCAGTGGCTCATGCCTGTAATCCCAACACATTGATAGGCCAAGGAAGGAGTATCATTTAAGGCCAGGAGTTCCAGACCAGCCTGGGCAACCTAGCCAGATGCTGTCTCTGCCAAAATAAGTAAAACTAAAAATGGCCAGGTGTGGTGGTGCATGCCTGTAGGCTCAGCTACCTGGGAGGCTGAGGCAGGAGTTTCGCTTGAGCCCAGGACTTCGAGGCTGCAGTGTACTACGATTGTACCACTGCACTCCAGACTGGGTAACAGAGTAAGACCCTTGTCTCTAAATAATAATAATAATAACAGCTAAATTTTAGAAAGAGTGGAACCAACCAGACTTTGCTTTCTGTGACCATCCCATTAAGGTGAATTAGGGTTGGCTTCCCATGTCCCCTCTCCTGGGCAGAGTACTTGACAGCTGGGCTCCTTAAAACCTGCTGAATCTGGAGGATGGTGATAGATGACACAGGTCCTTTCAGTGAAATGATGGTCTCAAAAAATCGGGAGGATGCGCTGGGGATTTAGAAGGCAGGGTAGCCAGAAAGAAGCATAAATTACCCTCACCATAAGCTTCACAGAAATGCTGACGCTAACAGCTGTGGGTGAGATTTTTGCAATAAGTGTCAGCCTGATGACAGATACCACGGACAGTTGCAAAAATGTCCAAGTTTCTCCTGAAGTTTTCTGGCAGGGCAGTGGGCTCCATCCTTATGAGTGAATCAGTTGGTTTGAGCGTTATGATTGGATAGACCCTTAACACCAGGGCCCCCTGACTCCGCACTCCTCATGTTTGTAGGGAGCTGGAGGGGGTAAGTAGGACACAGGAAGGCCAGCATTTATTGACTTCCAGCAATCCTGCACCATGCTCTTTATCCAAAATACAAAAAAAATAGAAACACTAAAAGATCTTGGTCTCTGGAATTTGCTCTGGACAGCAAAAAATAAATTCTTTTCATCATCTTCCTACTCCTTCTATTAGCAGATGCTGCAAATAGAGAGAATTCCATCTTGAACCCCTTTTAAGACTAGGAG
This sequence comes from Plecturocebus donacophilus, assembly GCA_004027715.1. NCBI lineage: Eukaryota > Metazoa > Chordata > Mammalia > Primates > Pitheciidae > Plecturocebus > Plecturocebus donacophilus. Next base: position 66,011 of record PVKP010003609.1, on the reverse strand, counting down.
AATTAAAACTTTTTGTTTCAAGGTTTCTGCCTTTCTAAAAGTGAGTATATAGGATGAATAGTTTATGAATTTAGGAAAACATTCCAATGTCCTTTTTGGTTAAGAAAGACAAACCTCAGCAGTGATCTGGTGGGGGATGTTGAAACAGAAAAGAGAGAAAGTGCTCTGAAAAATAAAGGGTTTTTTCTTTTTTTTGATGCTGATTTTTAAAAAGCTTTTTTTATTTCCATAGGTTTTTGGGGAACAGGTGGTGTTAGGTTACATAAGTAAGTTCTTTAGTGGTGATTTGTGAGATTGCACCCATCGCAATGTTGATTTTTTATTTTTTTAAATTTCAATAGATTTTTTTGTTTTTTAACAGAGTCTCACTCTGTCACCCAGGCCAGAGTGCAGTGGTCCTATCTTGGCTCACTGCAACCTCTGCCTCCTGGGTATTTCAATAGATTTTTGGGGAACAGTGGTGTTTGGTTGCATGAATAAGTTCTTTAGTGGTAATTTCTAAGATTTTGCTGTTTTTGGTGACTATGGCCTTATAGTATAGTTTGAAGTCAGGTGATGTGATGCCTCCAGATTTGTTCTTTTTGTTTAGTCTTGCTTTGGCTATGTAGGCTCTTTTTTGGTTCCATGTAAATTTTAGAATTTTTTTTCTAGTTCTGTGATGCAAAAATCCTCAACAAAATACTAGTTATCCAAATCCAACAGCATATCAAAAAGATAATCCACCATGATCAAGTTGATTTCATGCCAGGGATGAAACCCTGTTCATCAGGGATATTGGTCTGTAGTTCTCTTTTTTTTTGTTATATCCTTTTCTGGTTTTGGTATTAGGGTGATACTGGCTTCATAGAATGATATAGGGAGGATTCCCTCTTTCTTTATCTTATGGAATAGTGTCAATAGGATTGGTACCAATTCTTCTTAAATGTCTGATAGAATTTAGCTGTGAATTGGTCAGGTCCAATTCAGACATTTTTGGTGGCAATTTTTTTATTGCTATTTCAATGTCATTGCTTATTATTGGTCTGTTTCGACTTTCTGTATCTTCTTAGTCTAATCCAAGAGGATTGTATATTTCCAGAAATTTATCCAGCTCCTCTAGGTTTTCTAGTTTATGTCCATAAAAGTTTTCATAATAGCCTTGAATAATCTTTTCTGTGTGGTATCCACAGTAATATTTCCCGCTTTGTTTCTAATTGAGTTTATTTGGGTCTTCTCTCTTCTTTTCTTGGTTAATCTCATTAATGACTTATCAATTTTATTTACCTTTAAAAGAAAAAGCTTTTTGTTTCATTTATCTTTTGCATTTTTGTTTGTTTGTTTCAATTTCCTTTAGTTCTGCTCTGATCTTCATTATTTCTTTCTTCTGCTGAGTTTGGGCTTGGATTGTTCTTGTTTCTCCACTTCTGTGACCTTAGATTGTCTCTTTGTGTCCTTTCAGACTTTTTGATGTAAGCATTTGAGGCTGTGAACTTTCCTCTTAGCATTGCCTTTTCTGTATCCCAGAGGTTTTGATAGGTGGTGTCACTACTGTTGTTCAGTTAAAAGTATTTTTTAATTTCCATCTTGATTTCAGTGTTGACCCAATAATCATTCAGGAGCAGATTATTTAATTTCTATGTAATTGCATGGTTTTGAGGGTTCCTTTTGAAGTTGGTTACCAATTTTATTCTAGTGATCTAGAGAGAGTACTTGATAAAATCTCACTTTTCTTAAATTTGCTGAGACTTGTTTTGTGGACTGTCATATGACCTATCTTGGAGAATGTTCCATGTGCTGGTGAATAAAATGTACTCCCATAATTCCCATGTGTTGTGGGAGGGACCCAGTGAGAGATCATTGAATCATGGGGACTGTTTCCCCCATACTATTCTCATGGTAGTGAGTAAGTCTCATGAGATCTGATGGTTTTAGCAGAGGTTTCCACTTTTGCAGCTTCCTCATTCTCTCTTTGCCTGCTGCCATCTATGTAAGACGGGACTTTCTTCTCTTTGCCTTCTGCCATAATTGTGAGGCTTCCCCAGCCACGTAGAACAGCCAATTGGAACTGTAAGTCCAATTAAACCTCTTTGTTTTGTAAATTCCCCAGTCTCGGTTATGTCTTTATCTGCAGTATGAAAACAGACTAATAAAATCACATTACCAGAATCGTTTTTCTCGTTCCTTTTCATTTGGGTAGACTATGCCAGACGGAAGATCCGGTGCTCAAGTGCTGCTGTTCAGATTCTTTTGTCCCACGGGGTGCTCCCTTGATATAGTGTTCTCCCCCTTCCCCTAGGGATGGGACTTCCTGAGAGTCAAACTGCAGTGAGTGATTTTGGTCTGGTACTGAGGAATGTCTGCAGAACCCTGTGATGTGATCCGTCTTCAGGTGTTTCAGCCATGGGTACCAGCACCTGCTCCAGTGGAGGTAAAAGGGGAGTGAAGTGGACTCCTCTGTGAGCATCCTTGGTTGTATTTTTGTTCAGTGCGGTGGTTTTGTGTTGACTGGCCTTCAGCCAGAGATGGTGCTTTCGAGAGCACATCAGCTGTGGTTGGATAGGGAGGATCATGTGGTGGGTGGGGCTATAGAGCTTCCAAGAGATTATGTCCTTTGTCTTCAGCCACCAGGATAAGTACAGAAAGACTACCAGGTGAGGGCATGTCTGAGCTCAGCCTCTCCTTGGGCGGGGCTTGCTGTGGCTGCAATGGAGAATGGGGGTGTTGTTCTCAGGTCAATGGAGTTATGTTCCCAGGGGGATTAGAGCTACCAGCTCTGCTGAGTCACACAGCTTGCCAGGGAAGAGGGGGAAAGTCAACAGTCACAGGCCTCACCCAGCTTCCATGTTGCCCACAGTCCTAAAGGCCGGACTCACTCCCACCATGCCCTCCCAACAGCACCAAGCCTATTTCCAGGCAGTGGGTGACGAGGGCTGAGAACTCGCCCCACACCACCAGGCTCCCCACAGAGAAAGTAAGTGGATTCACAGGTTTCAGCATCTCAGGGCACCTACAACAGTGATGGGGTTCCTTCAAAGTATCTCTCGGCTTTCCTGGTATGTCGCTGTGGTTGTTCTTAGAGCAAACGTTTATAATGTAAATCTCCACATGCTGCTTTGTCTGTCCAAGCAGGAGCTGCAAGCTGGTCCTGCCTTCTATTCACAATCTTCAAATAAGGGGACGTTTTATCCCACACCACCTCCTCAGTTACAGCCCAGGGTCTGAGTCTCTTTGGTTGAGTTTTTGGAATTGAGGAAGAAACAGAAGAGAATCACTGCAGGGAGGAACCACTTCCTAGGAAATGCTATCAGATTGGGACATAAGGAGAAAAAGGCTGTAAAACAGCTCATCCTTGGGAATGGCCAAGGAAATTTATAAATAATGCTATCTGATAAAAACTTTAATAGATAACTTCTTTTTTGTGGTAATTACTGGATCGTATTTTTTTAAACAAATAAGTCATTAAAGACAAGAACAGCCTTATGATGGGGTCATATGAAGAATGGAAAAGGCAAACAATTAAGAGACGATGGAAAGCTATGATTTAAAGTCAGAATGTTGGCCAGGGGTGGTGGCTCACACCTGTAATCCCAGCACTTTGAGAGGCTGAGACGGGTGAATCACCTGAGGTCAGGAGTTTGAGACCAGCCTGGCCAACATGATGAAACCTCATCTCTACTAAAAATACAAAAAATTAGCTGGGACTGGTGGCAGGTGCCTGTAATCCCAGATATTCAGGAGGCTGAGGCAGGAGAATCATTTGAATCCAGGAGGCAGAGGTTGCAGTGAGCCAAGATCACACCACTGCACTTCACCCTGGTGACAAGAGCAAAACTTTGTCTCAAAAAAAAAAAGACCATTAAATAAATAAATAAATAAAGTCAAAATGTTGACAGGAGACTTTATAAGTGCTTCTCTCATTAGAAATCTTGGGAAGAACACTGAACTTCTCTCAATTGTGTAGAATAGGGACTTGAGATAGGTTATTTAGATATTAAAGCACAGGGTGATATGACAGAACTCAGGAACGTTAAAAGCACTGTCTGTTTAATCATTAGGAAAATAAGAGGTGTTGATTATCTTTTTAAACTGGAGTGTCTCTCTTTGCTGTTTGAACTATAAATAACATCCCCAAGTCCCTCTGAGTCTATAGTGGAATAGGAAGGATAGCTGGTCTATCCCTTCTAAGGCATTACCTCTACCCCATTTCTGCATGCAGGAGTCCCAGGTACTGAACATTGAGGGGAAGCATGACTTAAAAGGGCCTACTTTATTGAAATTAGGAAGCTTTGAAGCTTAGATAACAGAAAAACTGAGTTTTTTGGTAAGTTCCAGAAAACATTTGTGGGAAATATACAAAACAGGGAGAATAAAACTACAGAACATAAGAAAACATTCTGCTCGTGCAGTCATAAGAAGGGTGTAAGCCAAGAACGCAGAATAGAATTCATTAGACAAGCAGTCTCTGTGAAGACTTAGTGGACACTAGCTCTGTTACCTTGGCCACCCCTTCCTCAGAATCATGATGTTATAACCAGAAAACCCATGTGTGCATGTGGCCTAGCAAGATCCCACTGGGAGATAGCCAGGCTTGGTGGTTCACATCTGTAATCCCAGCACTTTGGGAAGCCGAGGCAGGCAGATCACAAGGTCAGGATTTCGAGACCAGCCTGACCAACATGATGAAACCCTGTCTCTACTAAAAATACAAAAATTAGCCTGGTGTGGTGGCATGTGCCTATAATCCCAGCTATTCAGGAGGCTGAGACAGGAGAATAGCTTGAATCCGGGAGGTGGAGGTTGCAGTATATGAGATCGCATCACTGCACTCCAGCCTGGGTGACAGAGTGAGACTCCATCAAAAAAAAAAAAAAAAAAAAAAAAATCCCACTGGGAGAAAGTCCCAAATTTCAGGTGGAGAAGGATGGGATTAGATGAACAGATCCCTAAAAGAAGAAGATCTTTAGTGTTGCAGACGACTATATCCTTTGCTGACTTGGACACAGTTAGTGTACATTAATAATCTAAATGTTTATGTGTTCACAGTGCTTCTCCTGCCACATCATAGGCCTGGAGGGGATTTTGCACTGAAGAGCAGAAGCCCCTGGCCTCCTGTGGGGCAGGGAATGGTGGGAACTGAGGCTTAGATGTTTGTATCACCTCCACTGTCTGTGCTCCACAGAGCCCAGCTCCACACCCTTTAATCACATTTATTTTAACTGGAAAGTGGGGATTTCAATAGCACCTATCTCAAAGTGGCTTTAAGAGAATCAAATGAGTTAATATATATAAACACCCTGAACAATATTTGGCCCACAGTAAGGTTTGCTAATGTGTTCACAATTAATATTGTAGTTGTTTCTATTGTTTTTACTATTATCTAGTGGAGAAAGTTGGAGTAAGACCTATAGTCACTATTTCAGTGTCTATCTGGGCACAATATCTGTGAACAGAAATATGGGGCAAGGGATGAAAGAGTATTGACAGCTAAATAGAAGGTTTGGAATGGGTCAAGTCAAAATGCAGAGTTGGGTTGGAGCCCTTGGTTTCCAGAGCATCCATAGCTCTTGGCCCAAGGACAATGGACTACTTCGCAGAATTATATGAGACACCCACATTCAACAGGCCCAAATCTCAGCCATTATTGCTTGATTACCAGTCCTTTCAGCAACCAAACAAAAGACATTCCCAGATACAAGGCAGATCCAGTAGGTCTCTGAGTCTGTGGGGTGTGATTCCAGCATCCAAGTAATGCCAAGGCCTGCTGGCATGCACCGAAAGCAGAAAGAGGCAGGGAGGGATGCTCTCCTAGATCCTGGAGAGAAAGTGGCCCTATCAGCACCTTGATTTCGTGCTTCTAGCCTCTAGGACTGTGAGAAATAAATGTCTGCTGTTTTAAGCCACCAAGTTTGTGGTCATTTGTTGCAACAGCCCTAGAAAACCAATAACAAAACTTACCTACTCTTAGTTGCCCTATTGATTTCACTCACCTCACAAATGGCTGTGGTCTCTTTGCTCACCAATGAACTCCTTCTAACTTGGAGTTTTTGGAGAAGGGATTGGGGAAGGCATTAGTCCTTCATCCTCAGCATACTACCTGGACCCCTTGAACAAATCGGTCTACTTCTTCCCCAGAACTCTACCTGTCCCAACGAGCAGTTGGCCACAGTTCATGTGAAATGACTTAAATGAAAATATAATTTCAGATTCGCTTTTTCCTCTGGGTGCATCCATCTGACATACAGCTGCATTCCTACCAAAGACCCTGCGGATCAGCCTAAAGGTGACCTTTCAGCTCCACCTTTTCTGAAAGTACTAGGTAACTTTTTTCGATGTCTTCACTTGTCCTCTTCATTTGAAAGAGAAAAGATAAATCAATCCCCATTGAGTCTTTCTAATTTATTCCCAATTTACTGATTAAAAAACTGAGGCTCAAAAGGTAAATCAATGTATAATGGTAGAAAATATATTCCAGTGCCTGTATATTCAATTCTCAGTTTGTCTCCTTTCTATTATAATTACAACAAGCTCCCTATGTAAAATGTAAAGAGGCATGGGCTGGATTCAAGAGACCAGATTTATAAAAATGCCTTTCTTTGCATTCACTTTTTGTTGTTTCTGTATGTTTATTACAGGGTATAATGTAATCTTCCTGGAAGAATAATATGGATTAAACAAAGTTTATACTCAATAAATACTTGAGAAGGGAAGAAGGGACTAAGGAAGGAGAGGAGAGAAAGAGAAGGAAGAAGAAGAAAATAGGTTTAAAGGAAAGAAAGAAAGAAATAGGAAAAAGTTTCTCACAAACACAGAAGCTCCAACTCTGAGTTGAGGCACTAGCTGAAAACAGTAGGAAAAACCAAGTCCAAACTGGAAAAACCCACAACTGTATGTAGAACCGAATGAAGCCCAAATACCATGTCTTACATGTCTGACTGCAAGACATCACCACTGGTAAGACACACACTGATTTAATAAAAGACTTCCAGAAAGAGATGGGAGAGTGGGGAACTAACCCTTCATTAAGTGTACACACAGATGCTGTGGTTTCTCAGAGGTTGTAATTACAGCCTTCATGTTTTCTTCTTTTCAGTTAGTAAACTCATTGAGAAAAGTTACCAGCGTCAGCTAGGAAATAAAAAATCAACCTCATGGATGAGGTTGGGCTAGAGAGCTACTGCTGCGATCTGCTGCCAGAAAGAAACGTTTGCACACTTCCTCCAGGTCCAGAGCTCCCTACTGCCTTAAGTGAGTCCACAGAGAGACAGGCTTACCATCAACCTATCTGGAACCTTTGGATGCAATAGACAAGATGTCATTTCCGGGCGAAGGCAGCCACATAGGCTCATGGCTTGGCACATCAAGTGGGGGCTGCTTTTCAGCCCCTGCTGGTCGTTATGAGTGAATGGGTGCTTTTGTCAGCACACAAACTGCTCAATTCTTTGTAGGCGTCCTGCCAAGGAACTCGCTCCTCAGTCTGCAGCATAGAGAACTTCAGCATGAGCCAACCCTAACAGGAGCTGAGAAACCATAGGCCTCTGGATCTTCCCCTAGAAGTCTTGGATCCAGGTGCAACTACTTTGTTTAAGATGAAACAAAGAAAAGAAATATCACACTAACTAAGCACCCAAGTGGCCTGAAAAAAATGAAGACAGGCAGGAGCAGTGGCCTGTGAAGTTTCAACCCAGTTAAGGCACACCAACTAGTGCAGAGGTTCTTAAAGTTTTGACCAAGACTCATATATTAGTCTATTTTCACACTCTTACAAAGATACTACCTGAGACTGGGTAATTTATAAAGTAAAGTGGTTTAATTGACTCACAGTTTTGCAAGGCTGGGGAGGTCTCAGGAAATTTAGAATCACGGCAGAAGGAGAAGCAGACACGTCTTACTCGGAGGCAGAAGAGAGTGAGTGTGTGCAGGAGGAAATTTCAAACACTTATAAAGCCATCAGATCTCATGAGAACTAACTCACTATCATGAGAACAGCACAGGGGAAACCACTCTCATGATCTAATCACCTCCCACCAGGTCCTCAACACCTGGGGATTATTGGGATTACAGTTATTTTTTTTTTTTGAGATGGCATCTTGCTTTGTCACCCAGGCTGGAGTGCAGTGGCATGATCTTGGCTCCCTGAAACCTCCACCTCCCAGGTTCAAGCGATTCTTGTGCCTCAACCTCCCGAGTAGCTGGGATTACAGGTGTGTGTCACCACGCCTAGCTAATTTTTGTATACTTAGTAGAGTTGGGGTTTTGCCATGTTGCTCAGGCTGGTCTCCAACTCCTGACCTCAGGTGCTCCACCAGCTTCAGCCTTCTACAGTGCTGAGATTACAGGCATGAGCCACCATGCCTGGCCAGTATTACAATTTGGGATGAGATTTGGGTGGGGACACAGCCAAGCCGTATCAAACCACAAGAAGAGATATGTTTTTGGTTGGTTTATTTCATTTTATTTTCTAGAGCAGCCAGAAAGGGAAGAGACGTGTTTTATATCCATGATCCAACACACAGACACACAAACACAAAGACACATATACACACATGACCAAATTAAAATTGTTTTGTAAACAATATTTACAATATTATCTGTATTTTATTTTATGTAGATCTCAACCTTTATTGTTTTCATTACCCCTGGTCAAAGTTTTCAGTTGGTCAAGATTTGAAAAAAAACTCTGAGCTCATAAAAGTCAAATTCTTGCCTCTGTCAATCAGACAAGTATTCTTCCTTTCTTAGGAAGCAGTGAGAGGGAGAAAAATTAGACATCACCTTCCTAATCCTTCCAAGGGGGAAGAAATTCGAGGGGTCCCGGAAATATGTGAAGAAAAAGATAATGTGACCCTGCCCCGAAACACAGATGCAATAGTTTAAATGATGGATGACAATTTCAGAAATGCCAAAATGGTTTTAAGTGCTTTTTTGAATTAAGGAACTATAGTCTTTTTTCTGAACTGTGACTTGAATCAAAATTATTTTATCTTTGTTTTTCTTTTTACAAAAATGCCATACTGGATGGCTTCAATGTGTGACCAAATCAATGCATTATTTGAAGTGACTCAACTGGAACAAACTAAAACAACAAAACACCCTTAGAGCTGAACCAATATTTTGTTCTCTTCAAGCCTCAATGGAGCCTGAGACTAAAGGCTTCTGAAATGCTGATCCTAGAAGCTGAAGGGCCCTCGGCTCAAGCTGCTCTGCTTCCCTGACTTGCACCCTGTGTCTTAGCCATTGCCAGGGGCTCTCAGCTCCCCCAACAATCCCTAAGTGCTTCAGGCTGCAAACCTTTGCTCATGTAGCCCCTTTTATTTGGATGGCTATCCTTCTATCCCTTGCTTTTCAATCTGCTTGGTGAGCACCTACTCATTTTTCAAAACTCAACTCAAGGATCACTTCATTCATTCATTCATTCATTCATGTATTTATTCAATTTCCAACATGTTTTAATTGAAGGGTCACTATATGCCAGGACCCATGCTGGTTATTGGGGAAACCAAAGGTCAACAATACATAGTTTCTGTTTTAAAAGCTTACAGTCTAGTCAAGTGCAATTGGTTCTTATATCGTAATATGGTGAGTATAATTCAAGAGGCCAGACTTGGTGGTTCACGCCAGTAATCCCAGCATTCTGGGAGGCTGAGGTAAAAGGATCGCTTGGGCTCAGGAATTTGAGACCAGCCTGGACAACATAGTGAGTAGTGAGACCGCATGTTTATTAAAATAATAATAATAATAATAGTAACAACAACATACACAGGGCATTATCAGAGCACAGAGGGAGAGCCCTTGACTTAATGGAATAAGTCACATAAGGCTCCATGAAAGAGCTGATGCCTGCCACAGCTGGAGAGGTGAGGAATGAGGAAGGGTTCTAAGAGACAGCAACTATTTGAGTTAAATATCATTATTTACAATTTAGAGATAAAGAAACAGAGGCACTGAGTCACTAAATATGTTTCCCAAGGCATAGAGTTATCAAATAACAGAGTGGTATTTGATCCCAACACATGCTAACTCTTAATTATTAACTCAAATGGTATTTCATTTGCTGCAGAAATCCAAAAAAGGAAGAGATACCAGTGGAGACTGGACAAACAAGAGGAAGAAACGGAATAGGTTAGACATGGGCTGTCAGATCCATGGTGGGGCCAAGTACTAAGCCCAGAGAAGAGTTATGGAGGGAATAGAGTTTGGGGTAGGGATGGGAACAAACCCTATTGTGGTAAAGTGGATCTGTGCCATTGAGTCCATGCAGAGTATGCATATCACTGCTACATGACAAGGTCACTTGCTGGGTGAGCTGTCGTGATTTCTTTTTAATTTGTGTATTATCATTATTATTATTGAGATGGGGTCCTGCTCTGTTGCCCAGGCTAGAGTACAGTGGCATGATGTCGGCTCACTGAAACCTCTACCTCCCACGTTCAAGTGATTCTCCTGCCTCAGCCTCTGGAGTAGCTGGGATTACGGGTGCCCACCACCATGCCCAATTAATTTTTCTATTTTTAGTAGAGACAGGGTTTCACCATGTTGGCCAGGCTGGTTTTGAACTCCTGACCTCAAGTGATCTGCCTGCCTCGGCCTCTCAAAGTGCTGGGATTACAGGCATGAGCCATTGCATCGGGCCAATTTTTTTTTTTTTTTTTTTTTTTGTTACCTCAACCCATTATAGGGAATGAAGCAGTGATTTCAAAGTCAAACTAAGCTAGGTATAAATCTTGTTTCTGGTAGTTATTAGGAAAGTGCCCTTGGACAATGCATTTATTTATTTATTTTTTGTTTGAGACTGAGTCTCGCTCTGTCACCCAGGCTGGAGTGCAGTGGCATGATCTCAGCTCACTGCAACCTCTGCTCCCACGTTCAATCGATTCTCCTGCCTCAGCCCCCCCGAGTGCCAGGATTACAGGCGTGAGCCACGGTGCCTGGCCAATGCACTTAATCTTTATGAGTCTCCATTTCTTTTTTTTTTTGAGGCAGAGTCTTGCTCTGTTGCCCAGGCTAGAGTGCAGTGGCATGATCTCAGCTCACCACCACCTTCACCTCTCAGGTTCAAGCGAATCTCCTTCCTCAGCCTCCCAAGTAGCTGAGACTACAGGTGTGAGCCACTGTGGCAGCTAATTTTTCTATCTTTAATAGAGATGGGGTTTCACTATTGTTGGTCAGGCTGGTCTCAGACTCCTGACCTCGTGATTTACCCGCTTTGGCCTCCCAAAGTGCTGAGATTATAGGTATGAACCACCGTGCCCAGACGATTTCTTTGCCTATACACTAGGGAAGGCAATATCTACCTTATGGGGCTGTGATGAGGATTAAATTAAGTGAGATTATTTGTAAATGTGTTAAGCATATTTCCTGGAACACAGAACGTGCTTAATTCCCATTATTTTTACTTCTAGATTGCATCTTTTAGGTGTTGTCTCTCACGTTAAGGAGACATACCTAAGTCCTTCAACTTCCTCTGCCACAGACAGGGCAGGAGCCTGGAACCCAGCCTCATTATGGCACAAGTGAGTTTCTGGCAACAACCCTGACTGGGAGTGGCTGGGGACAGAGAGTCCCACAGCCTACAGCAGAGCTTGTTAGATTAAAGATGGAAAAAACTGTGTCCATCTTTAAGAGCTGCCAAGTGAACCAGGAACCACCCATTCCCTGCAGGAAGGAACTGTTGTGTCATTAATAATAGTTAGCATTGTCCTAGTGTTTTTCCAAGCTAATTAATTCTGCTCCAAATCCCAGAAAACAAATGACTGAGTGAGCTGGAGACAGACCTCTGTTTCTGAGACAGAGGGTAGAGAAGCGTGTCCTCTGCAGTGGCTGGGGGAAGAGAAAAGCTTCATCATAATTTCCTAGAGCCAAGTTACCCAGGGCGAGGAGAGGACATTGAATCCTGGGGGTGGGAGGTACTTACCTCCCTATCTCTAAGATTTTCTTCAAATAGGAACAGTCACCAGAAGTTATAGACACAAGAAGGCTCTCCCATCCCTAGGACACATTGCTCAGAAGTAGCAGGTGTTGCTAAGCTAGCTCCATGATCCAGATGGAAAACTTTGTTCTTCTCTGTCTCCCTAGAGCACAGGACCAAGCTCACATGCCAGGACACGACATGTAGCTGACTGGTCAACTCTGCAGCTATGTAACTCCATGGACGCTTACTTTACAGACCAGGATCTAGGGATACCAAGAATCCATCTCAGTCCCCTTCCTTCATGGAAGCACAGAGTCAAGTGTGAGAGACCGAAGGGGTAGCCAAAGAGAACGTTTCAATGTAAAGAGAAATACTCAGATGAGGGATCACAAAGAATGTATGGCAGCCCGAGGGTGTGGAAAGGATTCCTGGAAAAGAATATTTTGAGCTGTTAGGGAAGATCATTAAAAGACAACAAAACAAAGAAATGGACAGAGGACTAAGTGTACAGATGCTTAAAGTCAGGAAAAGGCAAAGCACGTTGAGGAACTTGAACATAGTTCCTTGGAGAGTGGGGGATTTTCAATTTGACAATGACTCGTGTCATCATAAAGGAAAGAAAAGCTCATGACAAGACAAACAAGTATACAAATATGTGCAGTACACAATGAGGGCCTAGAGGAGGAAATAAAGATTAAATAACAGGAGCGACTACTTTTACCCAGAGAGAAAGGAAGAAGTCAGAGGCTGGCTAACAGGTAAGGGTCCTAGCTTGATTAGGCCAGATTAAGCATTTCTCAGGCAGAACGCTGAGAAATTATTATTATTGTTATTGTTCCCTTATGGAGTCTGTGTGGTCACCACAGAGTGCAACAAATATAAGAAATCTCAGGTGTGTGACTTTACTTCTAATTAGGCAGAAGGCTGAGAAAGACTTAATCTGGCTTCATCCTGTTAGCCAACCCTGACATCCTCCTTGCCAAAGACTCCTACCCTATGAGATTGTATTTCAGTAGGTCTGGGTGGGGGCCCAAAAATCTACACTCTAGCAAGCACCCCCGATGACATAAATGCAGGACACCCACAGACCTCATTTTGTGAAGAGTGGTAGAAAGGTCCTGTTGCCCTGGCTGGACTCAAATGCACCCTTTCATCTGTTCTGTTAGCAAAAAAAAAAAATCCCAGAAGCTACAGCGCCCACTATGAGAGGGGCATGGCACCGTAAGGGAAGTTTATTTTCTTCTTCTAAAGTGCTACCTTTTCAAATCCAGAAGAGCTCCTGAAACATATTTTCAAAAATTGTGTTCCTTATAGCAAGTTCTTCAAGGGAAGGGACACATCTTACTTGAAGGCACATTCCAGCTCCTAGCATAGACTGGCCAAGTAAATCTACTTGCTCAATTAATGGAACTGACTTCCTTGTATTTTCTATAAAGTATCCTGTGCAAATGTTAGCAAGCATTACGTTAATTTGTTTGGATACTCTCTGCCTAGGAGACTCCCTACCCTAATTCTCTCTTCAAAAATGGGAATCTGGTCTCTAGCTATTCCAGAATTGCAATTGGCATAGGGACAAATGGTTTTGTGTGTTGGTGATATTATGTTTCCTTCGTGGGGTCTGTGCAGTCACTGCAAAGTGCAACAAACATAAGAAATCTCAGGTGTATGATTTTGCTAGTAATCAGTTCTAGAACACTGGAAAAGTGACTGCTTTGTCTCCATGCTGCAATCTTCTCTTTAATAAAGTGAGAAAACTAGATTATTTATTCCTTGGTTCATTCAGTAACTATGTATCAAGCACGTGCAGTGTGCCAAGCACTGTCTGGTTGTGGGGAGTCAGTGTTCAACTAGACACATTCCATTCCCACCCTGATGACATAATGATGAAAAAAGAGACCACCCACAACATAAAATTACCCATATCCAAAATTTGGAAGCATTTTGGGACTCCCCTCCTTCTCTGATTCTATCAGTGACTAAGTCTAGATCATTCTATAGCTGAAATAATTCTGTAATCAGTTTCCTCTTCTCTATCCTTATTGCACTGAAATCCCAACCAACTCCTAAGTGGTCCCTGCCTCTTACATGACCCATTAAAGTTCATACTATTCTGTGGCTCCCCGTTGAGCTTTCTAAAACATAACTCTGAGTCTGTTACTACTCTGTTTATACATCTTTCCCTAACTCCCTGGAGTCATTAGATAATAGTAATAATAGCTAATAGCTATTGTTAATTATGCACCAGATATCATTCTAAACACCTTTACATACTTTAACTTATTGGCTCACCGCAAGCACAGAAGAAAGTTGTCATCGTTGTCCCCAAGTATGCTGGTTATTTGTCTGTTAGCTGTCAGCTTCATTCCTGACTTCCTATGTTCATCTTTATAATGCATGGGGTTTGGAAGCCTGCAAACTACATTTCACAGGCTGCGATCAGCTGCCTTCTGGTTGGGCTCTGCCAGTGAAAAGCCTTGGGACGGGACTGAAATGCTGGAGAGAAGGAGAAGTTTGTTTTTGCACTGTTTTGGTTTTGTTTCACCTCTGCTTTCACGGATGCCTCCCCCAGTGGTGACATATCAGCTGAAGTGCAACTTCTGGCCTCCTGCACAGCTGCAGGGACCTTCTGATAGCACTAACAGCAATTGCACCTCCAGAAAATCATAAGCACATGCAGGCTGGGCTTCTGCCAAAGGCTAGTAAGAGCTCCCTGGCCTCTGAGTTTCTCCCTTCTCCCTTTTACCCGTCTACCTCTTCCAAAAGACTGTAATTAACTACCTGCATTAAATCCCTCTCTGCTGGAAATACCTGTGGTGCAATCTACTTTCTTAACTGAGCACTGATGGATACCCCATTTAATGCACAAGGAGACCGAGGTACAGCAGTGTTAAGTAACTTGTCCCGAGGTAAACAGCTAGGAAGCAACATAAAGCACAGATAAAGAAAAAAGAAAAAATCCAAGGTACCGAATTAAATCAAGGTTTCTTAAGCATGTCATGCAAAGCCCTTCATAATTATCTTCCTCTCTCCATCTATATTCTATGGTCTAGCTGGAGAGTGACACCTAGCAGGAGACTGTGCTTGGTTATGGTTTTTTGTTAATAAATGAAGGAATGGATGCCAGATGTACCATAGTTGTGTAAAACCCCAGCAGGATATGTGACTGCAGTGGACATTGGATATCAATCAGTGAATAAATAAATAATAAACAAATGAATAAACTCCAAGCACACAGCAGATTGACCTGGGTAATAATTCCCTGTCTCTGTGTTCCTCCCATCCTTAGACTCAGAGCCCTACTGCATTCAAGAGACTGAATGTTCACATCACTTAAACAGGTAAGCATGAAATAAATGCATATTTATTAAATGAATGAACAGAAGAATCCATCAAAAATGTAAGCAATCAAGTCATTGCCCAGTGATGTTTAAAATTCTAGTTTATTGAACCACAAAAATCTTCCAGGAAGAAGGCTCAGAAGAAAACCTTTACATTTTCCTAAAAACAAAAACCTGTAATGTAACAACCAGCAAATAATTAGAGGTTAATGTCTCTAACTTAAAAAAAAAGTAACCACAGATAATCTCAGGGGATATCCTGTACAAAAAGGGAAAAAACAATGAGTCATGAATTCTAACCTCCTATTTATAACCAGGGCCCACAAATGATCTGTTGCTGAAGAAGAAGAAAGACATTAATCTCCCAACTCAGGGAGCAATTTTATATTTTGAATAAAAACAAAATAAACAGCATTAAGGAGGGAAATAAATCAGATATGCAGCAATTAGTTTGAAGGAGCCGGATTTTCCTGCCTAACACTCTCTTTGGAACTTCTGCTTTATCCATCAAAGCAAAAGTGTATCAGATGACATGGAGATTTTCCATTCCCTTTTCAGACAGAATTAGTCCGTTAATCTGAATAGTAATTTGACAGGACCCAGAAGGGAGAGCATGAGCGATAGGATCATAATAATGTGGGAGAGGATGCTTAATAAATTTTGTGAAGAGGATCCTGCATGTTTCCTCTCCTACCCTCTGTGTAACTCCTGATTCATGAAATTGTCCCTTTTTTCTCTGTATAATCTTAGGAGGCTTGGACTATTTTTTTAAGTAAAGAATCTGAAAAAGACCTATTTATTTTTTAACCCACTATCTTTATTTTAAAGATTTAGAAGGCTCAGCCCAGAAACAATCATCAACTTGCTTAAGTTTGCCCAACAAAATCAGCTGAAGCTCCAGTCAAAATTCTGGCCAAGCGCCTCCCAGCCCTTTGTCTCAAAGCCCAGTAAATACAAAAGCACAAACAGTTGTGAAGCGTTTCCTTACTGAAGGCAATTTTGGGTCTCATGCAGCACTTTCTGGGTAGGAGCTCCCTTGATATGGTTTGGCTTTGTGTCCCCACCCACATCTCATCTTGAATTGTAATCCCCACGGGTCAAGGGAGAGACCTGGATTGGATCATGGGAGCAGTTTCCCCCATGCTATTCTCATGATAGTGAGTGAGTTCTCCTGAAATCTGATGGGCTTATAAGGGGCTCTTCCCACTTCACTCACCAGTCTTTCTTACCTGCTGCCATGTGAATCATGCCTGTTCCCCTTCTGCCATGATTGTAAGTTTCCTGAGGCCTCTCCATCCATGGGAAACCATCAGTCAATTAAACCCCTTTTCTTTATAAATTACCCAGTCTTGGGTGGGTCGTTATAACAGTGTGAAAACAGACTAATGTATCCTCGATGTGAAACCACAGAGGAAGCCTGCTCCTCTCTTTTCCGTCTTCCCTGACTGCCTGCTTCCTTCCTCGGGCATTTTCCCTCCAATCAGGCACCCTCTCCAGAGTCCTCTATCACTCATTTGCACCTTATTCTGAACTCTAATGATTAAACTTTTTCTCCCCATCATTTTGGAATGTCCTGCTAGCAGTTGTTGTTTTTCAGAAACAGTTTGTTAACCGATTCATTTGAGGCATAGGTATAGTAAGTTTCTCCCGATAGATCTATAAACCCTTGCATAGCTCCCTTTACTATTGTGAATGGAGCTCTGTAAGTTCTCTCTTTCCCTTTTCCACCATCCCAGGTACCCCATTTGGCTCTATACATCTAAAGTTTAATAATCCTCCAGTGGAAAGAACAGGGAGATGCTGAAAAATTAAGAAAGCTCATCAATGCATTGATTTCTAACAAAAATACAATAATTCAAAAGCAGAATATAACTTAAATGTTCATCAATAATGAACAGCTAAATAAATAATGATTCATTATTCATACAACAAAAACCTATGTAGCCATTAAAAATAATAAGTAGAAGAATATGTATTAACATAAGTAGATGTTCAGGGTACATTGTCAACATGGTTAATATGAAGATGTTATCAGATAGCAATTATTATATGATTTAACTTTTTACAATAAAATGGCAACAGGTTTTTGTTGAAAAAATATGACATGATATTCCCAAACGTGTGATATAAATATGACTTTTTATTACATTTTATACTATAGTAAACATATTCCTTTTGTCAGAAAAACAACACAATGTTGCTGTTTTTATTATTTTTAACAAAATATCAAAGCAGTCACTCTGCCTAATTAGAGAAGCAATGAAGGAAATTATGGCCAAGTGTTCTTTGTGACTGTAAATATCCAGAGGGAGGCCTGGGTGGCCCCAAACATGAGTCACCACTCTACTTTCTTTATTTTCCCTCTTGGTTTTGTTTGTTTTTATTTATGAAGTTTCATTTGAACAGAAGTTTCTAAGGGCAGATGTGTGCATGTGTTTTATTCTCGTTTCTCTTTTACAGAATAGAGTTCTTATCTGTGAACAGTCTCTCATTATGGACCAAAGTAGGAATGAGAACAATTATTGAGAGTCTTTGATGTCAGATGTCATTCCAGAGCTGTTTCCAAATGTTATCCTGTTTATTTGTCATCACAGCTCTAGAAGCAGGTGTGACTCCTGCTCTTATTAAAGCACAGGCATGGAGGCTTACAAAGATGCAGGATCTGCCCCAGCTCATGCGGGCGGCAATGGTGGGCTGAGAGCAGTGAGAACCAGTCCTATCTTCTCCTCCTACCCACTGCAAGCAGGCTACCAGTTTGGGGGGCGGGGGTTGTTGGTTGAATTGTATCCCCCCACGCCTGCAACCAAATTCACATACTGAAGCCCTAACTGTGCCCCACCTAGTATCTCAGAATGTAACCTTAATATAACCTTATGTGAAGATAGGGTCTTTACAGAGGTAATCAAGCAAAAATGAGGTTAGTGAGTGGGCCCTAATCTAATATATATACTTACAAGGACTGGTAAATATAGATACTTACTAAATATATATACTTACAAGTACTAGTGTCCTTGTAAGTAGAGGAAATTTGGACAAAGACACATCTAGAGGGAAGATGATGTGAAGACACAAGGAAGGGATAGCAATTGCAGACCAATGAGAGGAGCCTCAGAAAGATTTCTCCTTCTGTTTACTAAAGAAAAAATGAAGCTTTTAAAGAATTAAAGGTAGTCTCATTCAGAAGCCTTACTGAGGACAGACTGAGGCCAATAGTCCAGGAGCAGCCCTTTAGAGAGGTTCAATCAGACTGCACCAACACAGTATTTAAGCCAATGCTTATATACAGGTGGTGGAGGTTTAGTATGTGCAAAATCACATCAAATTTGCTGAAAAGCTACATTAAAGTAAAGTTTGGTTATCACAGTATATCTGGTTATAGACTACAGAGGCATAATCACTAATTCCATCAGATGTTCTTTTATAGAGTGTAGGAAAAGTCAAGGGCTAGGGTCATTTATGTTTCAAGGAATTTAGTGACTCAGGCAAGAGAAATGGGGGGCCGGGTGCTCTATCCTGTTTTGTCTTCAAAGCATCCTCCCAGACTTTGTCACAGCATCAGGGGCTTTGTGAAATTATGCTACCAAGCAGAAGTGAGCAACTACGGCTTCTTGCATTGGCTACTTTGTCTCACACTTCACAGCCCTCAAAGGAGGCAATGCTGCAGCAGCCTTGATTTTGGACCTCCAGCCTCCAGAACTGTGAGAAAATTAATTTCTGTTGTTTAAGTTAATAGTCCGTTGTTACGGCATCTCTAACAAACCAGTAAAGTGAGTTACCTGATGATCACGTGAAACGTCAGTTGTGATGACAGAAAGGTGCCCTTAGGTACACAAAACAATCGGGGTCCATTGTGTGGAAGCAGAAGGCTTCAAGGAGTGAAATTGCAGAGAAAGAAGAAATGCCCAGTAGAAGAGAGGCCCCGGGTGCTCACTCTGGCAGCACATATACTAAAATTAGAATGATACAGAGAAGATTTGTATGGTCCCCGTGCAAGAATGACATACAAATTCATGAAGAGTTCCATATTTTTAAAAATTAAAAAAAAAATTTTAAATGAAGGGAGGTTCCAGGAAGCCCTGTGCCTCTCTGCCCACCCTGTGCAGGCCAGCTCTGCTACCAGGAAGAAAATCACAGGGCCAAATAAGTCAGTCAGGTGTATTGAGGCCAGAAATGCATTATTTAATTTGTTTCAGCAGAGGTACCTTTTTAATACTGTTTTGTTTTGGGCTAAAATTACAATATTAAATTTTAATATTCAAACATTAGCATGAGTTTGCATTTCTTGAGTGTGCACTCACCTCTTGCCTCCAGCATATGTGGGATAGCAACAGGAGAGAGATGGGAAGAAGACAAGGCTGTGGCTGCTGGTCCCATCTCTGCATCTGATTGGCTCTGTGACCTTGACTACATTGCTCCACTCCTCCGGGGTTCAGTTTCCTCCTCTCTCAAATGATGGAAATAACCTGGGTATTCTAGAAAACTCCTGCGGCTCAAAGTATTCCCAAGTCTGTGTATCTTTAGGTGTGTCCACCACATCATTCTTCCCAATATTTTGTAAGACTTCTTGTACATGCCGGGCGTGGTAACTCACCCCTGCAATCCCAGCACTTTGGGAGGCCAAGGCAGGCAGATCACTTGAGGTCAGGAGTTTGAGAACAGCCTGGCCAACATGGTGAAACCTCGTCTCTAAAAATACAAAAATTAGCTGGGCTTGGTGGTGCATGCCTGTAATTACAGCTACTCAGGAGGCTGAGGCAGGAGAATCGCTTTATCCCGGGGAGTGGAGGTTGCAGTGAGCCAAGATCACATGACTGCACTCCAGCCTGGGCAATGGAACAAGACCCTGTCTTAAAAAACAAAACAAACAAAAAAAAACATTATAAGGAAGCTTAGTTGGGCACAGTGATGCACACCTGCAGTCCCAGCTACCCAGGAGGCTGAGGCAGGAGGATTGATTAAGTCCAGGAGTTCAAGGCTGCAGTGGACTATGACTGTGCAACTGCACTCCATCCTGGGTACAGAGCAAGAGCCTGTCTGCAAAATAATAATAATAATACATAACAGTAATAATAGAAAGAATGAAAAAAGATGGGGATAGAGAAGAAACAAAATTGGCCATGAGCTGATAATTTTTGAAGCTTAGTGTTTAGTCATGCAGTGGTTCACTGTGCTATCTGGCCTACTTTTAAGTGTATTTAAATTTCTGCACAATAAAAAAATAACTGACAAGAAACAGTGATCAAGCTAGTAATAATCCTTAGCATATTTCAGCAATTCTACGTGCCAGACACTATGCTAAGTGCCTCATTTACATCATCTCATTTGATTCTCACAACAACCATGTGAGAAAGCATTAATAGTGAATTTATAAATTAAAAACCTGCTTCTCTGACAGGTTAAATGACTTGCCCAAGTATATCAACAACTAGATGCTGTGTTCTCACTTATGAGTAAGAGCTAAACATCGAGTATATATGGACACAAAGAAGGGAACAATGGACACCAGGGCCTACCTGAGGGTGGAGGGTGAGGATCAACAAACTACCTACTTTACTTAGTACTCTGCTTAATACTCGGGAGATGAAATAATCTGTACCTCAAACCCCTACGACGTGAATTTTATCTATATAATAAACCTGCACATATACCCTTGAAACTGAAACGAAAGTTAAAAAAAAAAATCTGCCTACAAACTCAAAATAAACAAACAAAAAAACAGATGCTGAATCCACGTCTCCTTTGAGTTCAAAGCCCATATTCGTTTTTTTTTTTTTAAGATGGGGTTTCACCATGATGGCCAGGCTGGTCTTGAACTCCTGACCTCAGGTGATCCACCCACCTCGGCCTCCCAAAGTGCTAGGATTACAGGCGTGAGCCACCGCGCCCGGCCCAAAGCCCATATTCTTAATCACTATTTCAAGCGAACTCAGCAAGTCCAGATTAAGCGCCTATATAAAGCACTGGAAAGGCGACAACTATTAAAAGATGTGATGTTTGGTCTCAAGGAGATCAAGGCCGAGAAAATATTTCTTCATTGCAATTCTGGTCCTGGATCAACCACTTACAAAGGAGGAGAGGCAAATGATCTCAACACGCTAGACCTTAGGCCCTTTACCTGTTTGATGAGAGCATAGAATCCATTCTACAAATCACAGAGGGCAGTAGGGAAGACCAAATGAAGTCCTGTAAATAAAAGCCATCAAGAACAGTAAAGGGCTGTGTAAGTAAAAAAGACAAAATGAAGCAACAATAATGGCAATATTGTGGTTGAAGATAAAAAGCTCTCAGCCTTCATAGAAGATGTTTAATCTACTATTCCCAGTTGCCCTGAGCCCTGTGTTTCTTTCTTCATGAAAGCCCCTCATCAAATTCACGTACAGTGAGGCTGACCCTAAGAACATCCAGGACAGTGACATTTCAGAGGCATTGTGGAGAAGCTTGGTCATCTCACTGAAGTGTCTTCTTCTCTTGAGGCTGTGCTTAGCACACAGGAGAGCCACCTGTGAAGACCGGGAATTATTTTTGATGTAGTGATTGGGAAATTGTGAGGTGGCAAGAACAGATGGTGTCCGACGCACACTAATCTTCAGCCTAAGCTGGGCGCAGTGGCTCACAACTGTAATCCCAGCACTTTGGGAGGCTGAGGCGGGTGGATCACTTGATGTTGGGAGTTTGAGTCCAGCCTGACCAGCATGGTGAAATCCCATCTCTACTAAAAATACAAAGCTAGCTAGGCATGGTGGCGCATGCCTGTAATCCCAGCTACTTGGGAGGCTGAGGCAGGAGAATCGCTTGAACCCAGTAGGCAGAGGTTGTGGTGAGCTGAGATCACACTATTGCACTCCAGCCAGGGCAACCAGAACAAAACTCTGTCTAAAAAGAAAACAAACAAAAAAAGCTTTAGCCTGACGTCCTTCATGATGTCCAACCTCCAGTTTCCTCTCCTGCCATACTCATACCCCATATGTAAACTCTTCACTCTGGCCTGACCCAAAATGCAGATTCCAGGATGCAGGCTATCTCACTGCTTTCTTACTCACAGTTCTCATACCACAACACCCTTCCTCCTCCTCTCATCAGAATCCTACTTGCTTTTTGAGATTTAAGTCAGGTCCTTCTTAGGAAGATTTCCCTGATTCAGATCCAAGTTGAATTGTGATAGCCTTCCTTTGGCTTCCATAAAATCCTGTAACTTCTAAACTGTCTTTTAGTAATTGTTATCTAGTTTAGCACTATGTCAAGAGCTATTGAGTGCAGGGCTGGGCACAGTGGCTCAGAGATGTAATCCTAGCACTTTGGGAGGCCAAGGTGGGAGTATTGTTTGAAGACACCTTACACCCAACCAACCTGGGCAACAGAATGAGATCTTGTCTGTATAAAAACCAAAACATTAGTCAGGCATGGTAACATGCACCTGTAGTCCCAACTACCTGGGAGGCTGAGGCTGGAGGATTGCTTGACCCCAGGAGATTGAGGCTGCAGTGATCCACAGTCGTGTCATTGCACTCCAGTCTGAGCGACAGAGCAAGACCCCACCGCACAATAAAAGCTATTGAGGGTAGCATTTTACTTTCATTGTTCTACCTCTAGTGCCTACAGAAGAGCAGAGCACATAGTAGGTACTTTGTGTGATTACTTATTGAATAAAAGGATGGTATATCACATAAAATAATTATTTAACCTACTTCCCTTTTAAGGGAGATGGTTTTTTATCACTAAGTGTTCTTTGCTGAGTACTACATTGGTTATGAGGGTGCAAACATGGAAACAGCTGCCTCAGATCTACATTGTCCATCATAATTAAGAGGAGAGAGATTTGGAGGACGGCAAAATCAGAAATGGTGGAAGAGGAGTCCTCAAGGGCATGGTCATATTATTTTATGTAAACCTGGCCGCTAGCATAGATTAACTTTGACATATCATTGACTTAATGAAATGAAAGTTTATTTCTCGCTCATATGAAGCTCAATTCTCATTTATTTCTCACCCATGTAAGCCCCCAAAAGATAATTCTGACAGCAAGGGGTAGAGGTGAGGATTGCTGTTTGGATTTGATTGGCTCCCACAGTCATACTGGGAGCCAGGTTGGTGGAGGCTTCAGTAACCAAGAGTCCCTGAACATCAATATCCAGCCAGCAGGGGGAGAAAGAGAGAGAGGATTGTCCCTGGGGAGTTTTCATGGGCCAGGCTATGTCACTTCGACTCATATTCCATTGCGTAAACTCAGCCCTATGGTTATGCAGGGAAATGTAGTCTAGCTACATGGCCAAAGGCAAGAGAAAACCACCTTTGAGGAACACATAGTAATTTCTACTGCGAAGGTTGAGAGACGGGGAATGTCAAAAATGAACAAAAGCAAAGGTAAGACAGGAGGGAAAGAGGAGAAGAAAGGCTAAGGGAAGAAGGGAGCAGGGAGGAAGCAAAACAGCACAAAGGAATCTGGAGTTTGTGGTGAGTAGTGTTACCCAGCCTCTACTCCACTGTGCTGAAAACAACCCTCTGTCTACTGCATGGTTTAGTAATGATCGTCTGCGAGTAGATACAGTGGGGAAGGGCCTAGCACTGTGGAATAAGGACCAAGCTAACATGTGGGTGATAGAATGAGCTATCAAAGTAATTGCATGCTTCTTCCAATGATGATTTCATTTGTCGAAACACGACTGACAACTCCTTTTGGGTAACTGCCTCCAGAACCAATTTCCAGCCTTCCAAGAAAATCTCAGACTTTTTAAAAAGGAAAAGTCACTAAATTTAGTCCCTAGTAATGGCACAGCCAAGATTAAGGCCCAGTCTGTAAATCTTGTTGTCTCTGTACGCTATTAGTGGAGTTAAAAGTGAGAGAAGAAAATGTGAACGCTGAGCCACTCAGGAGTTGAGAAGCTTTCATTTCCTTCATGTGCTTTCACTAAAACCTCCCAACCTCTCAGTAAGGCGTCATTATCTCCCTTGACAGATGAAGAGGCTGCAATTACCAGGGCCACTTCGCTGGTAAGTGGCAGTATTAGGAATAAGAATTCAGACTGCTAATAGTATTAACAGTATAATAACATTTAACATTTATTTATTTAGCATTTCCTACATGCCAAACAGAATACCAAGAACTTTACCCACCTTACTGAATGTTAATCCTCAAGACAAACCTTGAGAAGTACTAGTAGCATCCCCATTTTGCAGATGAGGAAACTAAAATAGAGCAGGCATCATTTATCCAGGTGTTCCTAGCTCTGACAGTGGGGCTCGTATTGATACACAGGTGTTCTGACTGTGAGTCCACTGGACTAGCCTCCTCTCGCTCCACTGTCCTGCCCGAGCCCATCTCTGTCAATTACACCCCACTGCTTCCTGAAAACATATTTGCTATATGCAAACCCCCCGAGAAGAGAATATACTTTGGAGTTTTATGTCTCAGAAGATAGTTTTAAAGTCCCTTTTATATGAGTGACCAACTATCCTGGTTTGACTAGAACTGTTCCAATTTGGCTCTTAAAGTCTCTCATCCTGGGAAACTCTTCAGTCCTGAGCTGACTGGGACTGTTGGGCACCCTGTTTCCCACTCTGAAATTTATGAGTTTATACACTTTATGCAAGACCCTTTGTTTTACCCTGGAAAGAGGAGAATCAATTGTGCACACCCTCAGATTTTCACTTCTCCTCTCAATTAGTCAGATTTAAGTCACCTACCCTGTTTTTTCCTTTTAACCTACCTCCTATAGCTGCCTAAGAAACATATGTGAAAAATGTGACACCCTTGGCAGAAATGAAGGTTTATAATATACTTAATGGCTTATGCAGTTTTATAGTCCACGAAGACTTTAATGAGGGGTCATTCTTCATTTTTAGTAAGTCATCTAAGCAGTGCAGAGACTGGGTACCATTAGAAATTAGCAAGTCCCCCTCTGGCCTGTGCTGTTTCCAGATCAAGAGAACTAGGAGAGGGCCGGGTATGGTGGCTCATACCTGTAATCCAAGCACTTTGAAGGCCAAGGTGGGAGGATCACCTGAGGTCGGGAGTTCAAGACCAGCCTGACCAACATGGTGAAACCCCGTCTTTAATAATTAAAAAAAAAAGAGAGAGAACTAGGAGAAGCCATGGCCAGAAGCAGAGATGAAAAGCACCTAGAGGGAACTGGGACAACTTTTCCAAAGATCTGTATGCACTGTTCTTGGCATAATCTTAGATTGCTGATTCAAATGTGGCACGAGAGTAAGTTAGCTTTAGAGATGTCATAGTCTGAAATAAGAGCATGTTAGCAGGGCATCTGGAGACGAGAAGTTTGCCTGGGTAGAATCTGAAATATGAATAAAAATTCACCATTACCATTAACCAGTGGCCTCACTTTCCTTTAATTTCATGTTAGGGTTTTGTTTCTTTAGCTTGCCACCCATAACAAAGTATTTCATCTGGGGTCTTACTCAGCAATAACAAAGTGTACCATATGTAGGGTGTTTTGGGTGATTTAATCCACACATTTTTTTCTCACCATTCTGGATACTGGAAATACCAAGATCAGGGTGCCAGTATGGTTGGGTTCTGGTGAGAGCTTTCTTGCTGGCTTGCTGATGATCACCTTCTCGCTGTGTGCTCACATAATGGCAAGAGAGAAAGAGCTGTGGTAACGTTTTATGGTAACTAATCCCATCATGGGGCCCCACTCTCCTGAACTTATCTAAGTCTAATTACCTCTCACGGGTCCCACCTCCAGACACCCTCATACTGGGAGTCTAAAATTCAGCATATCCGTTGGGGGAGAGATGAGCACAAATATTCAACCCATGACACCCTGTGTCAGGAGCCCCAGAGTCTTCTTTGCTCCGTCAGTAGCAAGCCCCTACCTGTGCAGACTCATCCCAGACACGGTGACAGATCATGTTCTTACTCAAGGGGGAAAGCAGTTTTGTTTCAATAAACTTCATATCTTAAGATTTTTAATTAAATATTAAATTTATAGAACAATTTTAAAGATTAACTTACCAAAACAATTGTAAAGATAATGGAGCACTCTTAAACTCTTCACCCAATATCCTTTATTGTTGATATCTTCCATTACCATGGTACATTTGTCAAATCTAAGAAACCATCAATGGTACATTATTTTTAAAGGAGCTTTAGATTTTCTTTGGATTTTACCATTTTTATTTTTTCACAAATGCCCTTTTTCTGTTGCAAGAGCCAATCCAGGATATCACATTGTATCTAGTTGTCCCATCTCTTGACTGTCCTCTGGTCTATACTGAGATGGTCTTTACAATCTCAGTCCTGTTTCTGATGATTATTACAGTTTCGAAGAATGTGAGTTAGGTATTTTGTAGAATGTCCCTGAACTTTGGGTTTGTCTAGTGAAAAACACAGCTTTTATTTAGCAATAGATCAGTGTAGATTTGGATTCTAATCTGACTAGATGATCTATAGCATCAATAAGCTCCTGCCTTATTTCTGTGAAGAAACACCTGCTGTATATATAAATGTCTATAATTGATTATTGTCCCTGTATCCTTAGTCCCTCAGTAATGAAATATCATTAGAGCCATAAAAATCTAGATCCAAATCTTGACTTCATATATATAACTTTGATCTAAGGCAAATCATTTAACTTTTATAAGCCTTGGTTTATTCTTTAACATGAGAACAATAAAATGTTGAGTTTATGGTACTGTTGTAAAGATTACATGAGCTATACATGTAGCATTTAGGATATTATATAGCACATGTGAATGTTTAATGAGTATCAGTTTCCTTCCCCTAAATTTGTTCTTTTTGGTCACCCCAGAGTCTGCCTCTGAATATTATTGCCATTTGTTCATAACAAGAACATATGAAAAACTCAGACTGGTGTTACTGCCCAGCTCACAACATCCTCAGTATTAGTCCACCACAGAATGAACTAATACAGTTACTATAAGAAGGGAATGAATTGCATTCCTTTCTTACAGTAACTGTATTAGTCCATTTTGTGTTGCTATAAAGAAATACTGGAGACCTGGTAGTTTATAAAGAAAAGAGATTTAATTGGTTCACGATTCTTTAGGCTTTACAGGGAGCATGGCTCCAGCATTTGCTGGGCTTCTGAGGAAGCCTCGGAAAGCTTTCGGTCATGGCAAAGGTGAAGGGGGAGCAGGCATGTCACATAGAGGGAAAAAGAGAGAGAGGGAGAAGGTGCCAGGATCCTTTAAACAACGAGATCTCATGTGAGCTAACAGTGAGATTCACTCTTCACCAAGGGGATGGCACTAAGCCATTCATGAGGGACCCATCCTCCATGATCCAAATCTCTCCCATCAGGCCCCACCCCCAACACTGGGCATCACTTTTCAACATGAGATTTGGAGGGGACAAATATCCAAACCATATCAGTGATAAACCCTGTCTCCCTAGTTATAGGAGGAACATATGACCTAAGTGAGCCAAACATAGGGCCTCATTTCTTTGGTTAAATGGATTCATCCAAACCCAGCCACTTAGAATCCTTCCCTGCAATTTTTTCCTTACTGGAGTTGACAAAAGAAAGTTAGTTCTCTTTCCTCTCTGGTCATGCGGTTGTAAAGATGAGGGGCTGTAGTAGTGCTTCCTGCCATGTGGAGACAGCCAGCCTGAGAGCAAGACACCAGCAAGCATGAAGAAGCGTGGCTGAGAGATGAAGACAGCATTCAATGGAATTCTATCTAGTACTTGGGTCCAGTGATTCCTGAGGTCAGTCCACCTCTGGCCTTTCCATAGATTGATGAGTTGAGGAAATCGATTGGCCTTTTGTCTTAAGCTATGTGGGGTTGTGTTTTTATAAAGTACAATTAGAAGGATCTCAGTTGATCGCTTTTCTCGATGTTGCTGCTTGCTGCCACCTACCACCTACTCTAGGTGCCTTGCTCCACAACCTGTTATCTTTTACACCCAGCACTGGCTGTAAGTTAACTGTGTAAATTACTCTTACAGACAGATTATTAAAAGTGCAAGAATCAAAAGGTGTAGGAGTTAGTCTGTGAAAACATGCTGAAAAGAAATGAAGCCACACATAATATCCATCATGCAGCTGTTCAGAACACAGACTTTGGAGTCCATTAGATTTGCATCCATATCCTGCCTCTCTCACTCACAAGTTATATGACTCCAGGCACCTAAACTCTGAACCTCAGTGCTCTCATTTGATAAATGAGGATAGGAATCCCTTTTTCACGTAGCTTTTGTGCAGATTCAACAAGATAACATGTTTGATGCCAAGCAGGGCCCCCACTATATTGCTGATACTTAATTTCATAATGGCAGTTGCTAATAATGGCAATTAAAAATTTCATAAGATGCCTGAACCCACCAATCATTCTTAGCCTCATGAAAGGTAGGATAGTCATATTAATTTAGTGTGAAACACACGGCACCACTTGTGAACTATCTTGCCAAAACATTTTGGAATAAGCTGAATCTTAATCACATCCAGCCATGAGAGCTCACTTACAGGAAACACAACACGTAATAAACAAGTTAAATAAAACTACAAGAAAGCAAAGAGATATATCCAGAATGTGAGACATACTAAAGGACAAATGATTTGATTTCAACAATAAATCAATAGCTGGGAGAAAACCAAACGAGAGGTAGAGAGAGATGGAGAGGAAGGGAGAAATAGAAAGAGAGAGAGAAAGAGAGAGATTGAGAGAAAGAGAATAAATTGTGGTTATCCTATTATCTCACCATAGTATATTCAATGGAGAGGTACTTGAAAGAGAACTGGATTTAGAGCCAGATGATCTGAATTTACATTTTGCTTCAACTACTGTCATTATGCAAATAAACTTGGGGGACTCAACAGGGAGTGATAACTGAAGAGTTGATTTGAGGTTTAAATGAGACCTTGTGTACAAAAATGTGTAAACAAAATGTATGAATTGTCTCATCTAAATACCTGTGCAGGGAGCTATTGCAGGGCACACCTTTGCTCATACTGTCCCCATGTGTTTCAAACCTGTCCTCCCCATCCATTAATTCATTCAGTCAGTGTGCTTTTACTGAAAATCGCATGTGACTATCCCACATGTGTGCTCAGGATGGAATCATTTATAAGGACAGTAAAGAAAGTCCCTGCTGAAGAGTGTTTACAATTCAGAGGAAGTGTCCCAGCCACATAACAAAATAAGCACAGAGGCAACAAAATGTGGCATAGAGTTTGGGGCAGGCAGGCACAGATTGAAAACCCAGTTCTTCCATTCCTGGCTGAGTAGGTCAAATCCACCCTTCATTCTCTTGCTCTCTTCCCTGGGAGACTGACCTGTGGAAAGAACTTCAGGCTCTCATACCCTCTGGCTCCCCACTGGGTTTGGCTCCCAGAGGACAGTAGGTGTGGGGAGGAGAAGTGGGAAGTACAGTTTCCTCCCTGAGTTCTGATTTAGTACTGACTTCATCCTACAACCTGACTCCTCTGAAGGTGGCCTTCTGAATACATTTCTCTCCTTCCCTTCTCTCTTTAGTTTTTGTTTCTATTTAGTCCTGGACTATGGCACCATCCCCTGTAGCTTCCTAAGGCTGCCCACATGTTTTTAATAATCCTTTGTTAAATTGATTGTGAAGTAGCCTCCTCTGTGAGAGCCATCAACTCCTATAATCCACAGGTTAATCCTGGGCAAGTCTCTTAAACTTTTTGAGCCCATGTTTACTGTCTGTCAAATGGAATTAAGTGTAATTCCTCTCTCAAGGTCCTAGTCAACTTCAGTTAAGAAGGGTCCTCTGGAATACAGAAAAGACTACATGGGAGAAGGACCAGGTCAGGGTTTAAATCTGATTTTTGCTCTTATAAACTGAGTAACCTTGGGCATTTTGCAACAAATCTCTTTGCAATTCAATTCCTTATGGGTAAAGGGATTATAACAAATGTTTAATGGGATTTAAAGTTTTGGTTTAGACCCTAAAGATGTGAACATAGCTAAGTAGCCATGCATTCTAAAGAGAGGAGGTAGACCACTCTGCATGAGAACTGCCAGCCCACGACCAAATCTAATACTTTCAACAGCTTGTTTATGAGAAGACTAGCAGCTTCCTTAGAGGGAAAAAAATTCTTTCAAAGAGGCTTATAATACTGCAGATGGTTTGCTTTCATTCATTCACAAGCAAAGTGAAGTAGCAGGAGCAGTATGGGAAAATCCTGGAGAGGGGATTTACGGCAAGATGGTAGACTGGCATCACACTCCTAGGCTGGATGCTTGCGAGGACACAGAGATGCAGAAGCTGGTTTCAAGCTGCTCCAGAGGGTAGAACATCATGGAGTTCTTAGGAGATGTTAAAATATATTCTCTTGACATTGAAAGCATAGTTTTTCTTCCTAGTGTTTGGCTGGAGAAGACCGAGGTTGAGGAGCTTTGCAAAGCTACCCAGGTTGGCTGAGCAAGCATGTGTGCATTTTACCAGAGCAGGCAAATGCCACAGAAGGAAGCCAGCTTAATTTTTCTCTGCTCAAGGGGACTGTGGTACCACCAGGAGCAGGAGCTGAGAGGTCACAGGTTCACCTAACTCATGGTCAAGTCAGGGTCTCTGAAGAACCCCCATGAAAAGTGCCAACTGGAAGAGCCAACATTTGGATCCTGCCATTTAGAAGGCTTTCAACAGTCAAGAGAGCACGACAGCCAGCATGTGCCACCTTCTCTCATCCCTCTACTGCTTCTATATTGGAAAATCCATCAGCAGTTAGGCGAGTAGGGTGGGAAGTGCTGCAAAGAGTGGAGAAGCAGACCCAGTGTCTTTACGCCTTTCCTGGCACCTGAGCCTCCAGACAAGCCTGAGCTGAGCAGACGGGAGAACCTTAACCGGAATGTGAGATTAAATTTTTATTTAGATTGAACTGGACCTTTTTTTTTTTTCTGTTGGAGTTTTGCTCTTGTTGCCCAGGCTGGAGTGCAGTTGCACCATCTCGGCTCACTGCAACCTCCACCTCCTGGGTTCAATCTCCTGCCTCAGCCTCCTGAGTAGCTGGGATTACAGGTATACACCTCCACACCCAGCTAATTTTGTATTTTTAGTAGAGATGGGGTTTCTCCATGTTGGTCAGTCTGGTCTCGAACTCCCAACCTCATGTGATCTGCCTGCCTCGGCCTCCCAAAGTGCTGGGATTACAGGAGTGAGCCACCATGCCTAGCCTGAATTGGACTTTTAAATACTTGCAAGTGATTTGGAAGCTACAGAATCTTCTCAATCTGCCGTCAGGAAAGGGGAAGGCAAATGCAACTCTATTCATTTGAAGGCAAAAGGGAGAAAAGCAAAGTTATTTCCTGATGGTATCACCCAGGTGCAACCTACTTCCAAGAAATTTATTTTGCAGAATATGTGTGAAGAATAACTTAAATAACATAATGTAATACCTAGCATAGTCCATCTAGGATAATAATATGTCCTCCTCATCATTGTCATTATTATTAACGCTTTCACTCTGTACATTGGCGTGCAAGTTAGGAACACATGAAGTGTTCACATTCTCACACAGCCATTGTAGAAGATGGTTGCCCTAGTTGGCTTCAAGGCCAGTAATCTGTTTATAGGGAACCTCAGGCCCCAGTGTGACCAAAAGGCTAAGAACAAAATACAAAAAGCCCATAGAATCATTCATGATGGTTATTGAACCAAAGTCTGATTGAAGCTCACACCATCAGTTGGTTGCTGGAGTATCAGTCACACAATATTTTTCAAATCCTTAAAGCAGACCAGGTGTAGTGGCTCATGCCTATAATCCCAGCACTTAGGGAGGTAGAGGCAGGTGAATCACAGGAGGCCAGGAGTTTGAGGCCAGCCTGGCCAACATGGTGAAATCAGTGAAACCCCGTCTTTACTAAAAATACAAAAATTAGCTGGGCATGGTGGTGCACACCTGTAGTCCCAGCTACTCAGGAGGCCGAGGCAGCAGAATCGCTTGAACATGGGAGGCTGAGTGAGCTGAGATCTCACTACTGCACTCCAGCCTGAGTGACGCAGCAAGACTGTCTCAAATCCCACCTCCACCAAAGAAAGAAAAAAAAACCTTAAAGCAGCCCAGAGAATATTTTGATATGGCTTCCAAGCCCACTATCAACAAATTCCACGTTATCTGTTAGTTTCTTCTTCCAGGAAGCAGAGTCTACCCTGTTATTTCGGTCACAGCTATTCTTTCAGAACAATCAGATTCTTTCCTCTGAGACCAAAATACCCAGGTTTCTATGTTCTTTTAGGTTTAATTTTTTTCCTTAGTGCTTTTCACCAACACTTTCATTTAACTATTATAGCCCCAAAAGGCAGGTTGGGTGAGTAAAACTCACCTGTCTTGAACGGATGAGGAAACAGTCTGGGTCATGAAGGGACTTGTTGGAATTAACATGTAGGACGCTCAGACAGAGCCTGGCTAATGCACGATTCTTTAAGACAACCCCCTCTCTGGTTTTACACACTGTGGGTGACACTTGTGGGTTAAGTTTTGAGCATACCTTTGTGGGAGTACAGGTAAGCCCTCAAACTTTCTGTGTAATTGACATGTCTCTTCCTGGTTGTGTCAGTATTGGGAGGTGGGTATAGAGATAGAGGGGAACTGTTTCTCTTTAACTACTTCATAGCTAGCATAGTAGAGACTGCACAGATTCAGAAAGCAAACTGGTATCTGAGTCTTGGCTACAACACAGCCTCACCTACCATCATACCTTCACTGTGCCACGTCATCTCTGAATGCAATTCCTTCACTGACTCTGGGTAAGGAGTGAAAATCATATAAGCCATGGAAAAGGGAAGGTTTTTACATTTTCTCCTCTGATCTTTGCCTCGAATACACTGTGTATCATTTCTAGAATGTTTCTGTAAACCTTCCTGGTGAATGGCCTAACATTTTGAGAGATATGCACAACTATGAAAATCAGCTGAAAGGTATGGAAAATTTTTCCAGAAAAATATGCCCATAGAAGACATAAAAATTGTGCATAAATATCAGGTTCATAAACACTATCCACAGAATTTTCCAGAGAATAATGAACTCCAGTCTAAGAGTCTTGTTCTCACAGAAATGACAAGAGCATTTCCTTCTGCTGTACCCACAGCACATTTTTAAAAACCAGAGGATCAATGAATCCAAAGTTATTCCTCTTTTAAGGGATTCAGGAGGAGAGGAAACAAGATCACTTGGGTGAACATATTATTGAAAGATGCTGCACGTGGCTGGGTATAGTGGCTCACGCCTGTAATCCCAACATTTTGGGAGGCTGAGGTGGATAGATCACCTGAGGTCAGGAGTTCCAGACCAGCCTGGCCAATATAGTGAAACACTGTTTCTACTAAAAATATACAAATTAGCTGGGCATGGTGGCATGCACCTATAATCACAGCTGCTCAGGAGGCTGAGGCACGAGAATCACTTGAACCCAGGAGGCAGAGGTTGCAATGAGCCAAGATGGTGCCACTGTACTCCAGCCTGGGTGACAGAGTGAGACTCAGTCTGGAAAGAAAGGAAGGAAGGAAGGAAGAAGGGAGGAAGGTAGGAAGAAGGAAGGAAGGAAGGAAAGAAAAGGAAAGAAGGAAGAAAAGGGAAGAAAAGAAGAGAAAAGAAAAGATGCTGCACGTAAAATTTTCATTAGAGTACTCCCTGTGCATTTTCCTGCAGCATAAAGCAATGTTTACTAATGCTGAGCATTTCAGGTAAGTTTGCTTTGATCCTATCTTTGATTCATGACTGTGATTCACATTAATAGGCATCATTATAATGTATACTATGGACCAGACACCTTTGTCATCTGATGTATTTTATAGAAACAATTGTTTTATTTATTCATTTATTTATTTTTGAGACAGAGTTTCGCTCTGTTGCCAAGGCTGGAGTGCAGTAGCACGATCTTGGCTCACTGTAACCTCCATCTTTCGGGTTCAAGCCATTCTTGTGCCTGAGCCTCCTGCGTGGCTGGGATTACAGGTTCCCAACACTGGCTTATGTTTTGTATTTTCGGTAGAGACGGGGTTTCACCATGCTGGTCAGGCTGGTCTCGAACTCCTGACCTCCAGTGATCCATCCACCTTGGCCTCCCAAAGTGCTGGGATCGATTACAGGTGTGAGCCACTGCGCCTGACATAAACCTTTTTTTTTTTTTTTTTTTTTTTTTTTTTTTAATATTTAGCTAACTTAAAGGAAAGTTACTATGCCTTGTGTTCTGCCGCTTCTCATTCCAGTATCCTTCCTCCTCCCCAGTCATCCACGTCAAATAAGAGAGCGATCAGCATGTCTTGGTAACACCGTAGACACAGGTTAAGGAGAGCCCCTGCCTGCAGCCTCCCAATCAAATCATAGGTACATATCGAGTAGACAGCTAGTTATTTTTTGTTGTGTTTTATTTATTTATTTTTTTTTTTGTAGAGATGGTGTCTCCCTATGTTGCCTAAGCTGGTCTCAAACTCCTGGCCTCAAGCAGTCCTCCCACCTCAGCCTCCCAGAGTGCTGGGATTACAGCCATGAGCCACCATGTCCCGCAAGAGCTAGTTCTCAGAGTGAGAGGGAGTCAGACCATGGTTCTTTCTATTAGATGTTATCGTAACTGATCTTATTGCTAAACGTATCCATTTTGGAGAAGTAAGTGGCAGGAGGTATGAAGATGAGAGGAAAGTTATAGGCCTCTTGCGAGAATGGTGAAAAGAAGGAAAGCAAAAAATTCTTTTTTTTTTTTTGAGATGGAGTCTCACTCTGTCGCCCAGGCTGGAGTATAGTGGCGTGATCTCAGCTCACTGCAACCTCCGCCTCCTGGGTTTAAGTGATTCAGCTGCCTCAACCTCCTGACTAGCCAGGATTACAGGCACACATCGTTACCTCCAACTAATTTTTGTATTTTTAGTAGAGATGGGATTTCACCATGTTGGCCAGGCTGGTCTCGAACTCCTGACCTCAAGTGATCTGCCCACCTCGGCCTACCAAAGTGCTGGGATTACAGGCATGAGCCACTGCGCCCCGCCAAAACTTTCTAATTTTTATAGACTGAGAAAAGTTAACTGGCAAAAGGAAAGTACATAAATCAAAGAAGAAAATAAAATCGCAACTTACCTGGAGTAGAACCGTTTAAGCACGCAGCTTGTGGCCCAGTGACATCTCAGCCTTGGAAGGCTCCGCAAACCCCTGCAGCGAGAGTTTTACCTCTGAGAGGATGCTGTGGGGTGGCTTTTAAACCTTTCTTTGTAAAAATAATAAGTAGGGGAGAGCGAGCCTGCCCTGCGGTGTTGATTTAATAACAGAAATCACTTTGCTCTGTGAACAGCTTTCTCATCTGCTCTTTTCTCAAATGGAAAGTTTAAGACTAGTGTGTTGGTTGGAGGCAGGCACGGCGGCTCATGCCTGTAATCCCAGTACTTTGGGAGGCCGAGGCAGGTGGATCACTTGAGGTTAGGAGTTTGAGATAGCCTGGCCATCTTGGTGAAACCCCATCTCTACTAAAAACACCAAAATTAGCCGGGCGTGGTGGCACGTGCCTATAATCCCAGCTACTCAGGAGGCTGAGGCAGGAGAATCACTTGAACCTGGGAGGCGGAGGTTGCAGTGAGCCGAGACCGCACCACTGCACTGTGGCCTAGGTGACAGAGTGAAAAGAAACTCTTTCAAATAATGGAGGCAGAAAAAAAAATAGGATCCCACAAATGAAAGTGCTCTTTAATCCCCACAGCCACCATCATCACATTATCATGGTTATCTTGGTGGATGTGAAGGTGGTATTGAGAGTGAGATTGTGTGTGTGTGTGTGTGTGTGTGTGTGTGTGTGTGTGTGTGTGTGTGTGTGTGGTGTGTTACTTCCCAACAATCATGCAATCATAGGAATTTTTCTTTTCCCTGCTTTCACATATGAGAAGACTAAAGCCCAGAAAGACTAGATGACTTCCCTCAAAGATTCTCACTCAACAAGCAATACAACCAGAATTATGTGTCTGCTGTTACTTGCTCCCAAATCCCTTTATGGTTCTATTACTTGCTCTATCTTTAATTCATTCATTTAACAAATATAGGACAAGCAGAGTGGCTCATGCCTATAATCTGAGCACTTTGGGAACCCAGGGTGGGATGATCACTTGCGTCCAGGAGTTCAAGACAAGACCAGCCTGGGCAGCGTAGTGGGACCCTATCTCTACAAAAAATACAAAAATTAGCTGGCCATGGTGGCTCACGCTGTGTCCCAGCTACTTGGGAGGCTGAGGTGGGAGGATCGCTTGAACCTGGGAGGTCGAGGCTGATAACACCACTGCATTCCATCCTGGCAACAAAGCTAGACTCTGTCTCAAAAAAATACCAAAAATCAGTCCCCAACTTCCAGTGGTTTGGTCTGGGACTTTCCAGCTTATGGTGGGTTTATTAGGACATAACCTCATTGTTAGTTGAGGTGCATCTGTGTGGCTACTAAGTGCCAGACACCATGTTAGATGGTAGAGACGCCAAAATAAAATAACACTACCTTCAGGAAGCCCACAATTTAGTAAAATATTCCACTTTCCCTGTCTGGTACAAACCTACTTTTGGTCATTGAGATCGCACTCTCATGGTGAAAAATGTCAGTAAGGAAGGTTCATTGTTCTGTTTTGCTTGTTTGTTTGTTTGTTTTGAGATGGAGTCTCACTCTCGTTGCCCAGGCTGGAGTGCAGTGGCATGATCTCGGCTCACTGCAACCTCTGCCTTCCTGGTTCAAGTGAGTCTCCTGCCTCAGCCTCCCGAGTAGCTGGAATTACAGGCTCCCGCCACCATGCCCAGCTATTTTTTGTATTTTTAGTAGAGACGGGGTTTTACTATGTTGGACAGGATGGTCTAGATCTCTTGACCTCATGATCTGCCTGCCTAGGCCTCTCAAAGTGCTGGGATTACAGGAGTGAGCCACCACGCCCAGCCTGCTCTCTGTTTTTTATAGGAAACCAGTGGAGAAATACTTGGAAAATACTTGGGAATGTGTATTAGTATTGCTTTAAATACTAAAGTGCTGTACAAACATTAGCTAATTTTGCTGGACAAAAGCAATGTCACCTTCACACACCTCCGGGAGTGAACATTCATACACTTGTTTGGGAGCTGTTTCAGCTTAGGCTTATCATCTTTGCATCCCATTTTCCCTGGGCTGATCGCCATGCTACAGGTGAAAACAGACCACGCAAGTGGTATCCGCCTTCTTTCCTTCTGGGTCCCTCTTTGTGGCTCTCTGGCTCTGCCTGTCCACCTTGTACCCTGCTTACTTGCCAGCATTCCAGGTCCTGGTCTTGACCAGGGTCAAATTTAGTGCATGTAAATTTCAAATGTAGTGCATGGGTCAAATTTCTTAATGCTGTGACCAGTGACTCAGTCCACAGTAGGAGAGGAAAGAAAGGTAAGGAACCAGGCCAGGTGCAGTGATTCATGCCTGTAATCCCAGCAATTTGGGAGGGCGAGGCAGATGGATCACTTGAAGTCAGGAGTTTGAGACCAGCCTGGCCAACATGGCAAAATCCTGTCTCTAATAAAAATACAAAAATCAGCTGGGTGTGGTGGCATGCAACCTGCAATCCCTGCTACTTAGGAAGCTGATGCATGAGAATTGCTTGAATCTGGGAGGTGGAGATTGCAGTTGCAGTAGTTATTAGCAAGGACTTTGAAGTCTTATAAACCTCCACTGAAATCTGGTCTCACTACTTTATAGCTGTGTGACTTTCAGCATATAACTAATCACTCTCTGACTTGCTTTCCAGGGAGGTAATAATAGCAAATCCCTTGCAGGGTGATTCAAATAGCAATTGAATTATCAGAGTAAAATAAATATCATTATACCACATTTTGGCATTTAACTCAACAAATCTTTGAATAGCTGTGAGTACCTGATGAGATATGGTCCCCATCAACTTAGTGCTGGACATGTCCCATTCCCCAGTCCATATCTACTCTCCACCCTTCCTCTCTGTGCCTGGCTGGTTGACCTCTCTGCATATATCAATGGATTTGTTGCCATTTGGCTCACAATCGGCTTTGGCCAACTCTAAGTGCCAGTAGAAGAAAGAGAGAGAGAGGAGAAGGAGGTGGTGTATTTACTTTCAGATTCAAACCTTGAGATGCCACCTCCCTCCCCCTCAAGTTTCACTAGGGTCAGGAAGGTTCTCCACAGAGCCATCCTGTCTCCAGGTTCATAGAGCACTCTCTCCTTTTTCTGGGACATAGGAGTGACAAAAGAAATTTGCTCTTACTGGCTGGGCATAGTGGCTCATGCCTCTAATCCCAGCAATTTGGGAGGCTGAGGAGGGTGAATCACAAGGTCAGAAATTCAAGACCAGCCTGGCCAATATGATGAAAACCCATCTCCACTAAAACTACAAAAATTAGCCTGGCGTGGTGGTGGGTGCCTGTAGTTCCAGCTACTCGGGAGGCTGAGGCAAGACAATTGCTTGAATCCAGGAGGCGGAGGTTGCAGGCAGCCAAGATCGCACGACTGCACACCAGCCTGGGCAACAAGAGTGAAACTCCGTCTCAAAAAATGAAAAAAGAAATCTGCTCTTACTAGCCCTGGTGCTGCCTCTTGTCTTGGGTTCCTTATATGCTGCTCACCACATTACAGACAAGGTTAAACTCTCTTCGAATGATACAGATCTGAAGGTGGTGTCTCCTCCCAGTACTCTGATGGATGCCACTTCCTTCACTTTGCCTTAGACGATGCTTCCCCCAAGAGAGGGCCAGAGTCCAGTTCTGAGTCCTTTGTCTTCTAGCTGGAGTCTGTTGGTAGGTTGACTGAGAATGAAGTTCTTGTTAAAATAAATTATCCTGGGAGTGCAGGTCAGCTCCTGGAGGAATGAAAAGGAATGTGTGGCAGAATGATTTTCACCCCAGAGATGAGCATATCCTAAGGAAAAAGCTGAGACTGGTGACTAGGGACCACTTCCATCAATTCTTCTGCCTCCCCAAATCAACCTTCCATATCTTCCTCCCTGTCTAGATCCCCAGATCCTCCCACCCAGGACTCCTGAGAGGAGATCTAGGACTACACTGACTCTGGGGGGCTACAGATGACTAATGAGGGGCAGAACAGATGTTCAACTTCACTAGGAATCTGGGAAAGAGAAATTCACTATAATAATTATTTTAAACAAAAAATGAATGCTTTCTAAACCAGGGCACATGGTTAGATTCAACATTTTAAGGCAGAGACTTCTGTTTCAGCTCAGAATATCTGAGGGCTAGAAAGAACTTGCTCCCACCCTTCCAACAAGAGACAAGCTGGACAAGTTGCACATTAAAAACGCTTCTTGAACTCATCAAAGAACTGAGGCCAGGAGGCTAACCTGAAATCTAAGGAGAAATGGGCAATAACAGAGTGCAAACAGGACCCAGACATTTGCTCGTTTGTTAACTCAGGGCAGACACCATGTAAGCTGGTAAGAGGATTCAGTTAAAATCACGTGTGCAAAATATATGCATATATTATGTGAATATGATCATTTTGTATGTAACTGTCTCTATAGAGACAGATATATACATGCACATAAATGTGTATATATCCACACATGCATACACATGGTGCATAAATATTAATTTGACTTAAGAATAATGTAAATTACACCATGCTTAGTTCATTTCACAATGTGGGTTAATAATTCTCTTTTATCCAGGCGTGGTGGCTCATGCCTGTAATACCAGCACTTTGGGAGGCTGAGGCAGGTGGATCACTAGGTCAGCAGTTTGAGACCATCCTGGCTAACACGGTGAAACCCTGACTCTACTAAAAATACAAAAAATTACCCAGGCGTGGTGGCAGGTGCCTGTACTCCCAGCTACTTGGGAGGCTGAGGCAGGAGAATGGCTTGAACCTGGGAGGCGGAGGTTGCAGTGAGCTGCACTGCATTCCAGCCTGGGCAACAGAGCGAGATTCTGTCTCAAAAAAAAATAAAAAATAATAATTCTCCTTTAGTCCTTTGTTACATTTATTATTTTTTAATTTTTAAATACTTCAAACTTAAATAAAATTACAGGCAGTAAGACAAACATCCACAGAGCACCCGCTCCCCAGATTCAATAAATGCTAACACATGCAACCTCACACATTTGCTTCCCTTTCTCTGGTTGAGGCAGATCCAGAAACTTGATGCTCGCCAGCCTTCCAGGGACCCAGGACAATGCCCATTTGTCTTTGCTGTCTATATCCACCTCACTATGCCTGGAACACCATCACCCATATTCTCCCCCGGTTCAGTAGTCCATCCCCTTCCTCTCCAAACGGAGCCCAGCATGGTGAAAGACAACATCAAAGTTCGTTTTTGCTTCACTCAGAGATGTGGAGGTTTTGTTTTTGTTTGTGTGTAAGAAAAAAATCTGCTTTGAACCTCAGAACTGAAATAGAAATTGGCCTGTAACCAGTCTAAAATTGTGTGTACTCTGTCACACCAAGGCCTTACTAACAAAAGCTCTGTTCTTTGAAGCCCTGACATGTACTAACCCATTTATTGTATTATTATGTATTTGTCTTCCCAGGAACACTGAGACTCTAGGGTGAGCTCCCATTTACAGACAGAAACTGAAGGGCTGGAGAGGTTACACTCACCCAGGTGCAGCTGCCCAGCATGTCAAAGAGGAGTCATTCTAAAACCTGCACTTTAAAAAAAGATAAAGTTACAGACTGTCTTTTATTTTGCAATATCTAGGTTAGTTCCCTATAGGCCTTTTCTATGTTCCAGATAACTGAGGTTGAGAGGTACCTGACTTCCAAATTAGTGGGGAAAAGTGAGACTATGTTACTTAAATGAATGTTTTTTACAGCAAGGTCTTTAATTCCTGAATGTAATTTTCATTTCATTTTTTAAATTTAGACACAGGAAGGGTATAGCAGACCTTCTTTACTATTACTTTCTTAGGTCAGTGCCTTCAAAGCAGCACCTGACACTGATTTTGAATGCATGTGATTCCCTGGGGAGGGCTCTCAGGTGGGAAGGATACGCAGCAGGTAGAATGGGAAGGCAGCTAAGCTAGATGTGACCTCCGCTGGAGTCTAGCACGAGCCTGATTGCACTGGGAGCTCTGGAGCATGAAATACACCTACCAGGTTTGCTCCCACTTTAAAACAAGGGGGCTAGCCTCTGTAGATGGTGAGACCACCTTCCCACAGCGGCTGGGGAGTTTGTGCAGGAGCCAGCTAAAGGCAATCTGGAGAGGGAACCCACAGCCCAGCTCCACTGTCCTCAAATGTTTGAAGGATTGATTGATGAGGGCTATCAACAGATTTGCATTACTATAGAAAGACACAGATGAATAATGAAAAGGTTTGAATTGGCACCATAGAAAACTCATTATCATTTAGATAATTAGACACATTGAACCAGGAGATTGAGCAGAGGGAGGTAGGAAGGCTGGTCTTAAATGGTTAATTTCTTCTCGCACATGCAAAACCATTAAAGTGAGAGTTAGTTTGGTTGATGGCTGACTACCTTCAGGACCTTCTGCTGTTCTTTCTGATGATGTCTTCATTGAGGGCCCACTGCTAGCCTTGAGATTGCTGATTTCAAGGCACTTTCAAGACAAAAATAAAAATTCCATTTTCTTTCTGCAGGAGATGACTGTGTGCTCCCTTTCAGCTGGCTCAGAGGGAGCATT
The DNA here is from genome assembly GCA_004027715.1 of Plecturocebus donacophilus. Classification (NCBI taxonomy): domain Eukaryota; kingdom Metazoa; phylum Chordata; class Mammalia; order Primates; family Pitheciidae; genus Plecturocebus; species Plecturocebus donacophilus. The sequence continues at coordinate 24,249 of PVKP010003609.1, read as the reverse complement.
CAAAATACACTGCTGAAAGTAAATGGAATTTTTCAGCTATTTAAATTGCAATTCACCCCTGAAAACTCCATTTTACCAAAACTCCTGGTTAATACTGTTTTCTATACTCAGGTGTTCTCCCCAAACACACAGGCAGGGAATGCAGGAGCCCATGAGGAGACTAATTCAGAGCAAAGTCCCTTAAAGAAGCTTTGGGTACTAATGTCCTCAATGTCTGCCTTGCAACAAACAAAACACAGGAAGGACTGACCTTTAACCTGGCCAGCAAGTGTGGGGCAGAACAGAGGCCATCCTACTTAGATTCAGAAGAATTACCTTGCTTCTTACCAGCTGTGTGCCCATGAGCAAGTCATTGCCTCCTCGCTCCCCAGAGTGTGAGCAGATCCTGTTAATATAAGATGGCCACTCCCATGATTCAGTTATGTTATATAAGACTCGATTTAGGCCAGGTGCGGTGGCTCATGCCTATAATCCCAGCACTTTGGGAAGCTGAGGTGGGTCACAAAGTCAGGAGTTCGAGACCAGCCTGACCAACATGGTGAAAACCCATCTGTACTAAAAATACAAAAATTCACTGGGCATGGTGGTGTGTGCCTATAATCCCTGCTACTCAGGAGGTTGAGGCAGGAGAATTACTTGAACTCAGGAGGTGGAGGTTGCAGTGAGCCAATATCGTGCCACTGCACTCCAGCATGGGAAACAGAGCTAGACTCTGTCTCAAAAAAAAAAAAAAAAAAAAAAACAGACTCGACTTAGGAATGAATTAATGGCATTCATAATTCACAGTGACCTGGATGAGATTGGAGACTATTATTGTAAGTGAAGTAACTCAGGAGTAGAAAACCAAACACTGCATGTTCTCACTCATAAATGGGAGCTAAACTAAGCTATGAGGATGCAAAGGCATAAGAATGACACAATGGACTTTGGGGACTCGGGGAAATGGTAAGAAGGGGGCAAGGGATAAAAGACTCAAATTGGGTGCAGTATATACTGCTCAGGTGATGGGTGCACCAAAATCTCACAAATCACCACTGAAAAACTTACTCATGTAACCAAACACCACCTGTTTCCCAATAACCTAAGGAAATAAAAAATTTAAAAAAAAAAAAAAAATCAGCCAGGCCTGGTGGCTCACGCCTATAATCCCATCACTTTGGGAAGCTGAGGCAGGTGGATCACCTGACGGTCAGGAGTTTGAGACCAGCTTGATCAAACTGGTCAAGATGGTGAAATCCCATCTCTACTAAAAATACAAAAAGTAGCTGGGTGTGGTGGCTCTAGCCTGTAATCTCAGCTTCCCAGGAGGCCTGGGAGGAAGAATCGCTTGAACCCGGGAGGTAGAGGTTGCAGAGAGCCTAGATAAGGCCATTGCACTCCAGCCTGGGCAACAAGAGCAAAACTTCTTCCCCAAAAACAAAACAAAACAAAACAAAAATCGGTTTTATCAGACTGGAGAGAGATTCTTCCTGCTCACTTTGAAGAAATTAGCTGCCATGTCATAGATCTGAAGGGAGGTCTCTAGGAGCTGAGATTAACTGTCAGCCATTAGCAGCAGGAAAACAAGGGCCTCAGTCTTACCACTGCAAGAAAGTGAATTCTGCCAACAACCTGACTGAATAAGAAAGGAGACTTCTGGGCTCTAGAAGAGAACACAATTCAAATAAAATATTGATTTCATCCTCGTAAGACAATGAGCAGAAAAACCAGTTACTCTGCATCCAGATTTTCGACCTACACAAAATGAGATAATAAATAGATTAAATCAGTTATCATAAATGTTCGAAGAACTAAAAGAAACTAGATGTAAAGAATTAAAGTATGAAAACAGCATATCACCAAATAAAGATTATCAATAAAAAACAGAAAATATTTTTAAAAGAACCAACTAAAAATCCTGGGAGTTGATGAAAAATTATCTGAAGAGGCTCAACTGCAGAGTTGAGCAGACAAAAGAAAGAATCAGTGAACCTGAAGACAATTGAGATTACTCACTATATTATAAAAAGCAAGAAGAATAAAGAATAAGTGAAAATAAACAGAACTCAGAGACACCATTCTATGAGACCTTCATTACCCTGATATCAAAACCGGACAAAGATATCATAACAAAATAAAAAAACCAGATCACTATCCTATATGAATATAGATGAACACTTTTCAAAAGAGTATTAATAAAATGAATCCATTAACATATCAAAAGGATCATACACTATGAGCAAGTGTATATGCTAGTAATGCAAGGCTGGTTTAATATACAAAACTCAGTTGATGTAAAAGAGCATGTTAATAAACTATAAAGTTTGAAAACCACATAATCATGAACAAAAAAATATCTTATAAAATCCAACATCCTTTGATAATAAAAACACCAAAAAAGTTAAGAATATAAAGGTATTAGTCAGGTACATTGGCTCATACTTGTAATCCTAGCACTTCGGGAGGCCAAGGCGGGTGGATCACCTGAGGTCAGAAGGTTGAGACCTGCCTGGCCAGCATGGTGAAACCCTGTGTCTACCAAAAAACACCAAAAATTACTCGGGCATGGTGGCGGTCACCTGCAATCCCAGCTACCTGGGAGTCTGAGGCTCGAGAATCGCTTGAACCCGGGGGACAGAGGTATCTGTTAAAAACTCACAATTCTTATCTTAATAATGAAAAACAGAAAGTTCTTTCTCTAAGATCAGGAAGAAGACAAGATGTCTACCCTTCTTTTTTTTTGAGACAGTGTCTTGTTCTGTCACCTAGGCTGGAGTGTAGTGGCACAATCATAACTCGCTGTGTAACATCAAAACATCGACCTCTTTCTTGATTTCAAGTGATCCTCCTGCATCAGCCTCCCTAGTAGCCGAGACCACAGGCCATGCCACCACACCTGGTTAATTTTTTTTACTTTTTTATTTTTAGACAATCTTGCTCTGTTCTCAGGCAGGGGTACAGTGGCGCAATTACGGCTCACTGCAACCTCCACCTCCCAGGTTCAAGCAATTCTCATGCCTCAGCCACTTGAGTAGCAGGGATTACAGGCATGCACCACCACACCTGGCTAATTGTTGAATTTTTAGTAGAGATGAGTTTTTGCCATGTTGGCCAGGCTGGTCTCAAACTCCTGGCCTCAAGAGATCCACCCGCTTTGGACTCCCAAAGTGCTGGGATTACCAGCATGAGCCACTGTGCCCGGCCTTGTTTTGGGGGTTTTGTTGTTGTTGTTGTTGTTTTGTTTTGTAGAGATGAAGTGTTCCTGTGTTGCTCAGGCTGGTCTCAAACTCCTGGGCTCAAGTGATCCTCTTGCCTTGGCTTCGAAAAGTACTGGGATTATAAGTGTGAGCCACCAAGACTGACCAACCCACACTTGAAACTTAGATGCAATATTGTGCTGAGAGTTCTTGCCAGTGGCCAGGTGCAGTGGCTCATGCCTTAATCCCAGCACTTTAGGAGGCTGAGGCGAGTGGATCACCTGAGGTCAGGAATTTGAGACCAGTCTGGCCAACATGGTGAAACCCTGTCTCTACTAAAAATACAAAAATTAGCCAGGCATGGTTTTGTGCTCCTGTAGTCCCAGCTACTTGGGGGACAAGTGTGAGAATCACTTGAATCTGGGAGGTGGCAGTTGTAGTGAGCTATAACCATGCCACTGCATGTTGCTGCCTGGGCAACAGAGTGAGATTCCATCTAAAAAAAAAAAAATTATTGCCAGATCAATTTAAAAAAAGAAAGAAAAAGAGAGGAAAGAAAAAAAGAAAGAGAGGGAGAAAGAGAGAGAACGAGAAAGAAAGAAAGAAAGAGAGAAAGAAAGGAGGGAAGGAAGGAAGGAAGGAAGAAGGGAGCATCCAGTTTCAAAGGAAAAAGTAAAACTATCTCTATTAACAGAAAAAATGATCTTGTTTGTAGAAAGTCCTAAAAGATTAACTTAAAAATATATTAGAACTAGTAAATGAGTTCAGCAAGATTGTGAGATATAAAATCAGCAAACAGAAATCAAATATATTTCTATACACTTAAATAGAACTCTCTGAAGATAAAATTAAAAAAACAATTCCATTTATAATAGCATCAAAAAGAACAAAACACTTATGAATACACTTAACAACATAAATACAAGACTTTTACAGTGAAAATTAAAAACACCACTGAAAGGAGATAATCAGTAAATGGAAAGACATCCTATGTTTATAGATTGGAAGACTTAATACTGCTAAGATGGCAATATTTTTCAATTTAATCTGCAAATCCAATGCAATCCCTGTCAAAAACCCAGCTGGCATTTTTTGTGGAAATTGACAAACCAATTCTAAAATTTATACAGAAATGCAAGAGTCACAGAATAGCCAATACAATTTAAAAAGCAAGAACACAATTTCTGATTTCAAAACTTAACAAAACTACAGAAATCAAGACAGTGAGAAACTGGCATGAGGACAGACATATAGATCAATGTAGTAAAATTAAGATTCCAGAAATAAACCCACATATTTAAAGTCAATTGAACTTTGACAAGAGTACCAACACCTTTCAGTGAGGAAAGAATCGTGTTTTCAACTATTGGAACAACTGGGTATCCACAAACAAAAGAGTAAAATTGGACCCCTGCTTACTACCATATACAAGAGTCAACTCAAAAGTATACAACAATCTAAACGTAGGGTCCAAAATTCTACAACTCTTAGAAGAAACCTTAGGAGTAAGTCTTCATGGCCTTAGATTAGGCAATCAATTCTTAGATATGACACTGGAAACATAAAAGATAAAAAATAAACTAGACTGCATCAAACTTTTAAAATGTTGTGCATCAAAGAATACCATCAAATAGTAGCATTATTTATAATTGCCAAAATGTAGAGGCAACTAAAATATTCATCAACTGATAAATAGATACCCAAAATGTGGTCTATCTATACAATAAACTTCTTATTAAGCCATGAATTGTACTCTTAGAAAAAATAAACTTTATGATATATTGGTTATATCTCGATAAAGCTGCTACTTGAAAAAGAAAACAATACAAAGCCCATAAATATAAAAGGCTTATCCCATTCCTACCAAACTTTACCTTCCATCATTATCAGTCACTTGTACTTAGTGGGAATTTGCATAAAGAGCCAATTGAGTACAGGTGCAAGAGAAGACGGCGCTCTGAAGAAGAAAAATGTTAGATTGCTAACTTGAAGATTTGCTCTAGGAAGTTAAAACCTGCTTCTGACGCTAGAAAACTAAGCTAACAGCAACAACAATCCCCAGAACTACCTGTTCTAAGAGGCCTGAACAACACTGGGGAAACATTTATTGAAAGTCTATTACGTGGTGGTCATATTACTAATCATTTGACTTCAGGAGAATTCTTGAACATCCTACCTAAGGCCTACATGGCTTACTTAGGATATCAAATGCCACTTCTGGCTTTACTAATTTTCCTTAACTTTACGTGATTTATAACTTGTTTACTTTGTGCCAGATATGTGCCTTGCTATTCAATCTCTTCCCAAATCCAGAGAAAGTAGTATTCCTGGACCTGCCTTACAGACAGAGAAACAGATCAATCTCCTGCCCAAGGTCATAGAGGCAGTGTCTAGACTTGAACCTCACTTATATAACTAAGATAGATGCTTTTCCCCACTGTTGCCTCTGCGTCTTGTCATTATTTTGGGGTTTCTGTTGCTACTAGAGAGAGATGCATGATAATAAGCACAGCCCTCCGGTGAGACGTTCCCTGATATTTTGGTTCAATTTCTAAAGTGAAAATTGGGTGGCCCAGTCCACTTGTGAGTATCTCCCACGAAAAGGGATGAATCTGAAGATGCGTCTATTTTCTTTGATCATCAGCTAATGCTGGGCAACAAATCATTCCACAAATCCAGTGGCTTGAAGCAATAAACATGACTCTCATGATCTGAGAGTCAGCTGCAACTTGCTGGACTTGAGTAGACTTTAGACTCCAGTCTGTATATTGGGCTTAGGTCTGTGCTATAGGCCTCCATATTCTCCTGGGACCAGGAGCTGCCCAGTGTATGCGCTTCTCGTGTAGGATTATGAAAGAGAAAGATGCCAGCCAAAGAGTGAGGGCACATTTAGGTCTCACATCACATTTATTAACATTCTCTTGGCTAAAATATGTAATTTAAATAAGCCAATGATAACGGAGTAGGGAAAGATACTTAGCCCACACTACAGTGCACTGCAAGCTCACAGGATGGCAGAGGGAAGAGAATAGAGAACAATAATAAAATCAACCACAGTCACTTAGGACAACATGAAGCTACTTAAGACTGGGGCAAAGACAGGAAAACTAAGGCTCCACTAGCCACATCCAGCCACTGTTTATTTTTTCAAATAATGCTTTATTGGAAAAGTCATGATCACTTGTGTATCTATTATCTTCAGCTGCTTTTATACTCTAATAGCAGAGTTCATTTGTTGTAGAAGAAAATGATCATACCAACTACAAATCCTAAAATAGCAATTGTCTGTACCTTTTCAGCAAAAGTTTGCTAACCCTTGTGCTAGGATATACAGTCATTTGTGAGGCATTTTAAAATTAAATAAAACAAAAAATAAACCCATTTTTTTTTTCTGAGTGCCAATGTCTTAGTTCAGGCTGCTATAACAAAATGCCATTCACTGGATAATTTGTAAACAACAGAACTTTGTTGCTGACAGTTCTAGATGCTGGGAAGTCTAAGATCGAGAGATTTGGTGTCTGGTGAGGGCACATAGATATTCCTCATAGGTGGTCCTCCACGTGATCTCATGTGGTGAAAAAGGAGACAAGCTCCCACAAACCTCTTTTATATGGGAGGGCTCCATTCATGAGGGCTCCACTCTCACGATCTTCTAAAGGCCCCACTTCTTAATACTATTGCATGTGGGGTTAGGTTTCAACATATGAATTTTAGGACGATGCCAACATTTAGATCATAGCAGTCTACTATGCCCCTAAACTCTTATAAACCAAGAAGCAGTAAAACACATACTTAGTCTCTATGTGACCTTAGACAAATTATGTGTATTCTCTGAGCCTCAGTGTCTGTACTGGTGCATTCTCACAGTGCTGTAAAGAACTACCTGAGACTGGGTAATTTATGAAGAAAAGAGGTTTCACTGACTCGCAGTTCCACAGGCTGTACAGAAAGCATGGCTAGGAGGCCTCTGGAAACTTACAATCATAGTGGAATGTGAGGGGAAGCAAGGACGTCTTAACATGGCAGAGCAGGAGAGAGAGAGGGAGAGAGAGTACAAGCGAAAGTGTTACACACTTTTAGGCAACCAGATCTCGTGATAACTCACTAGCACACAAGAAGAGCAAGGGGAAAATTGGCCCCCATGATTCAATCACCTCTCATTAGCTCCCCTCCCTAACATTGGGAATTACAATTCGACCTGAGATTTGGGTGGGGACACAGAGCCAAACCATATCTGTGTTCTCATCTCTAGAATGGGAAGAATTACAATATTATCTGCTTCACTGGATTGCTGTGAAGATTGGATGAAATAATCTATCATACATTGTTAGGTGTTAAATTGCTTCCTTCAGAAAATATATATTGAAGCCCTAATCCCCAGTATCTCAGGATGTGACCTTAATTTGGAAATAGGACCGTTGCAGATGTAATTAGTTAAGATGAGATGCTACTAAAGTATGGTGAGCTCTTACTCCAATGTGACTGGCATCCTTACAGAAGGCAGCCATATGAAGACAGACAAAGAAGGGGAATGCTACGTGATCATGGAGGCAGCTATCGGAGTGATGCTCCCACAACCCAAGGAACACCTGAGGTTACCAGAGGCTAGGAAAAGACAGAGAAGGGTTCTGCCCTAGAGGCTTTGAAGACAGTATAGCCCTGACACCACTTTGCTTTTCGATTTACAGCCTCCAAAATTGTAGAGAATAAATTTCTGTTGTTGAGCCACCCACTTTGTGGTATTTCATCATGACAGCCCTAGGAAATTAATGTTCATTTGAAGCTCTAAGAATAATACCTACAATAACTCCACAACTCATGTTAGAAATTATTCCAGATATTTTGGTCATGTGCAGTGGCTCACACCTGTAATCCCAGCACTTTGGGAAGCTGAGGCGGGTGGATCAATTGAACTCAGGAATTTGAGAACAGTCTAGGCAACAAAGTGAGACCCTGTTTCTACAAAAAATACAAAAAAATTAGCGAGGCATGGTGGCATGTGCCTGTGGTCCCAGCTATTCACTTGAGCCTAGGCAGTAGAGGCTGCAATAAGCTGAGATTGTGCCACTGAACTGTAGTCTGCGTGACAGAGTGAGAGAGACCCTGTATTAAAAAAAAAAGAAAGAAAGAAAGAAAAGAAACAAGAAATTTTTCTAGAAACTTTTTTCCTTGTTTCTGCTACTCTTTATAATAATCTTATTAGGTAGGTATGTTAGTCTACTCTAGCTGTCATTGACAAAATATCATAGAGTGGGCAGCTTAAACAACAGATATTTATTTTTTCACAGTTTTGAAAGCTAGACGTCCACGTTGAGTGTGCCAGCATCATCAGCTGCCGGTGAGGGTTTTCTTGATTTGCAGTTGGCCACCTTCTTGCTGTGTCTCCACATGGTCAGGAGAGAGCAAAAGCAAGCTGTCTGGTGTCTCTTCTCACAAGGTCACCAATCTTATCCTAAGTGCCTCACCCTCATGACCTCATCTAACCCTAATTATCTCCCCAAGCCCCACCTCCCAATACCACCACATTGGAAGTTCAGGCTTCAACATAATGAATTTTGGGGGGACACAACTCTGTTCCTAGTAGTATTATTATCCCTATTTTATCAGGAAGAAGACCGAGTCTCAGTGAGATCAATACTCAAGAAAAATAATAAAGAGGCGATGGTATTAGAAAAATAAGATTTCTATAGATGTGAGGATTTCTTTTGGGAGTTTTCATGCACTACTATGTATACTCCATAAAGACAGTGGTATCGTGGGCTCTGGAATCAGGTAGCCTAAGTTCAATTTTAGCCTCGGTCATTCATTAACTCTGGGATATGGGGCAAGTTACTTAACTACTTGTAGTTTCAGCATCCTTATCTGCAAAATGAATGGTTCCTAATTGATTGAAGTAGTTGTCACTTTTAAAATGACAAAATATATGTAAAGAAGATCCTAGAATATCTGGAACAAAGGAGACATGAAACAAAAGTTAAAACTTCAAAGATAAATACACAAATATATTCAATGCAGCCATAATTGTTAAAACAGATTCAGACAGCTTCAATATTCAACAAGAAGTTAAACCAGGATTCATTTATATTAAGAAATGCTATGCAAGCAAAAAACTAAGATAAAAGCATATTACCTTCCTGGGTTCCTTGTTTACTCTGTGACTTTAGGCAAATGACTGAATATTTTGGGGCCTCAATTTCCCCATATGAAAAATGTTAATAAAGGCAATACGTATTTTAAAGGGTCATCATAAGGATTAAACAATATATAGTCCATACAAGAGGCTTAAAATATTCCCAGGCACATAGCACACACACGATCAACACTAGCAATTATTACATTATGATTCCATTTGTATGGAAGGAAAGAAGGCTAATTGGCTAATTTCTGGAAAGAGATATAAGAATCTGCTCACTAATTGTCTCTGGGGAGTGGGGATGAGAGGCAGGAGGGAGAAGGGCTTCTCCTTTCTCTTTACTCTTCCTGTGCCATTGGAAACAAACCAACCCCTAAATTATTAGCTGTCTCCTGTTGGTGCTCTTTCTCACATACTGAAGAGTAGCTGGGCACTTTCTTCTACTGCCAGGCAGGGCTGCTCCTCAGTCGGACATGTGGGTACAGCTGCTAAAAGATTTCCACACAGGTTGGTAAATAAGCGAATCCTTGTCCTCCATGATTCTGCAAGGTAAGGGTTAACTCCTTGCACACTAGAAGCCTCTGAGTTACTGATTCATATGACCCTGCTTGGTTTGTTCCCCGTGTCTGTAGACCAGATCAGTAAATATTTCGACTTTCAATCCTGGTGCCAGGCACTGACCTCAGAGCTGTACACCCATTGTATCTTACTCTAAACAATTCTTCAAGGTACTCATTCTTATTTTCCAAATGGTGAAGCAGAAGTTATTTATTACTTCTTATGTCCTATAACACAGAACTCATGCAAGGATTCTATCTGGCCCTTAAGGCTATGTTCCCTTCTCTGTGTATCTTTGCTTTCATTGACTCACTTTCTAAAAATGTTTGTATGCTCTGCAAACTTCAAAAAGTTATTTTCAAAAAGTTTTTTTTTCTTTTTTTTTTAAACTAGCTTTGTAGTTCTAACTTCTCTCAACTGGTTTAACAGTTGCAAGAGAAGAGCAGAGTTATCAACTGTGTGAATAATTAACAAGTTGAGTTTGATCTCTGGGCTAAAATTGACCATTGAACTTGACTATTTGCCCTTAACAAAAAGGCAAGGAAAATTTCTCCATATAGACAATGCCTATATAGGCAAAGAAGCCAAACAGACTTATTCTAAACTTGCTCTGTTCCTCCTTCGACAAATCAAATCCCCCCTGACCAAGGTACGAGGCCTGAACCAGTCCCAGAGACAAAGACTCTGACTCCAGGGAGACTGGAATTGGTTTTGGAAACTGTACAGCCTCAGGTTTAAGTCGTTATTAGCTGCATGACCTTGGGCAGGGTTACATAATTCCCTCTTTCATTTACTTTGTCATTTGTAAATGGGGGTGACGATGTTTATAGGCACTAAGCTAATATCTAGCAAGGATATTAACATTTTCCAGCAGTTATCAACCAATCAAAGGCTATACATAGAACTGCAGCAGGGTGCTGAGGCCTCAGCTTTGCAGGCTTGTAGCAGTTGGTTATACTGTGGAGATATCCACAGGCGTCCCAGGGAAGAGGCAAAGTGGCCAGAAAGATGGGGGTGCTATGCTGATGAGAGGTGAGTTTCAGGGAAGCCGCTATTCACCAACTCGTGTGGAAGTGTCCCAAGAGTCTAACAACTAGTACAGCTGTGCAACTGATTATAAGCTAGATATGGGTCCTTTGCAAGTGAGAGTGTGTATCTAGGAGAGTTTACTCTGGGCTGGGTGCTGTAACTGTCTTAGACAGTTCGGACCACTATAAAAAATTGCCATAGACTGGATGGCTTATAAACAGAAATTTACTTCTCACAGTTCTGGAGGCTAGAAGTTTGAGATCAGGTTCTGGGGAGGACCGTTTTCTGGTTTCTAGACTGCCGATTTCTAGATATCTTCATGGGGTGGAAAGAAAGCAAGAGGGTTCTCTGGGTTCCTTTGTAAAGACACTAATCCCATTCATGAGAGTTCCAGTCTCATGACCTAATTACCTCCCAAAGGCACCACCTCCAATATCATCGCATCTTGGAAGTTAGGATTTCAACATGGGAATTTTGGAGAAACAAAGCATTTAGTGCATTGCAGCGGCTGAATTCTCTCACATGATTCCATGTAATCGTCACAAATACGCAATTAAGAAGATGCTCTGATGGGAAGCAGTGGCTCGCATCTGTAATTCCAGCACTTTGGGAGGCCAAGGCGGGCGGATCACAAGGTCAGAAGTTTGAGTCCAGACCAATCAACATAGTGAAACCCCTTCTCTACTAAAAATACAAAAATTAGCTGGGCGTGGTGGTGCGTGCTTGTAATCCCAGCTACTTAGGAGGCTGAGGCAGGAAAATACCTTTAACCTGGGAAGCGGATGTGGCAGTAAGCCAAGATCGCACCACTGCACTCCAGCCTGGGTGACAGAGCAAGACTACATCTCAAAAAAAAAAAAAAAAAAGAAGAAGAAGAAGAGCACCTTCAGATGAGGAAACTGAGTTTTCAAAAGTTACAATGACTAGGAAGTGGGGGAACAGTAACCAAAATCCAAGCTGAGTAGTGGGAAGGCCAAACTCTTACCTGCCATGTGAGACAGAAGGAAATCCTGAGCAATGATGAAAGACTGAAATGGAGAATTTGAGTGGAATAGGATAAACATGAGTTCCGAGCTGTAGGACAATTAAATGAGGAAATGAAAGGCTGCTAGGCAAAGAATTCTCGGACAAGAATAATATTTAAAACATTTCTTCCATTTGCACTTTACAAAATGGTAACAAAAGATCAATCAGTGTAAAGGGTAGGCAGAAGTTCTTTGCACAATGCTTATCCACCCAAGTTTGAAGTCATGCCCAAGTAAAAAGTTCAAAAAAACCCAAACCCTTGACAAACAGGAGTCCAAGCTCTGTTATCCTTCAGTTGGGTTTAATCTCTTGCCCTCATCGACTCATTTTTCAGAGTAGCAGAGACCACTAAAGAAGGTCTAAGTCTGGAAGTCTAATGTTCCTCCACTACAACGTTCAGCAACACTGTGGCAATCTGAAGAGACGTCTTTGGGGTTATGCGATTTGGAAAACGCTTGCAAATGAAATGGGTGTAACTGCTAGAAGTAACCATAATGCCACAGGAGGAGATTTGGTCCAGGATTCAGATAACTGGAGGTTGTATCCTAGTGGTGAACTGCCCCTATAAACTTCATAACATTATTCAGGGAAAAAGAGAAGGGGAGAAATAAACATAAACCAAGTTTGCAGCATGGTCAGAATTAATCATGAGGTCAGCTTGAGTTAGGTGCTAACACAGAAGCCTAAGCACTGCCGTCTTATACAGAAGCCACCTGGGCCCTGGGCAGAGGTGTAGTTCTCAGAACTGTTATTGTACTGCCATTCTCAGAAGTGTTAAGGGTAAAAATTTCCACTGCTACCCTCCTACCCTTGCAACAAACTGCTAACTTTAGCTTCTGTACAGACAGCTTGCCTTGCACACCTCTGTGCCCCCCTGAACAAGAATGTGGTTTTGCAGCTTAAATGCCTTGCTCCCCCTGAGCTCGGGGCCACAGGTTGGAGAGACATGAGTCCTCCGTGGACACCGGCAATAAAGACCCTGCAATTTGACATACTTTTGTCTTGGTATTAATTTTCTGTGCTCGCCCCGGTGCAAGAAGCTCACTCTCTGACCTACTTCCTCATAGTTGTTTGAGTTAACTGGTACCTACTGTCTTAGAATCACTCAACCCTGTTAGGAGATTATAGTTCCCTTAACTGCTCTGTAGACAACAGCTTGATTATGAAATATTAAGTATTCCCTTTGAGGTACTCCTTCAGGTCCTGCAGACGGATGAATCTCCTGACTCAGCTAGTCTGACTCCACTGTTGCCAGCTAATCTGAGGACTCCAGCTCTACTGACCCCACTATTGCCAGCTAATCTGAAGGACTAGCTGGCCTTCAGAGTTTTGGTGAGTCAGCCCAAAATTGACTTGTGGTGAGTCAGCCCTACTGACCCCACTGTTGCCAGCTAATCTGAAGGACTCCATGAGGAGCTGATTTATCAGAAAAATCAGTTTCCACATCCTGATGACTTCATCCTCTTGCCTTGATTAATGAACAACTCTCAATTTTCCAGCCCATCACCCTCCACAATCCCCTTAAAAACCTCAACCCAGAACTCCTTGGGGTGATAGAGATTTGAGGGTCTCCTCTCATCAACTTGCTCAGCACCATGATTATTAAACTTTCTCTGCTGCAAACCCTGCTGTCTCAGTGTAATGGCTCTGTTACTTCCCAGTGGGCATATAAGCCTGTTGCTCCTATAATAGTGGGTACATTTCATAGCTCTATGATCATATGCAAGCTGTATTTTCTCTGTAAAATGGGAATCACAGTGGCAACCTCCAAGGTTATGCTTGTGATTAAATGAAATAGCATTTGTAAAGTTCTAAGCATGGGGCCTGGCTTATAGGATATGCTCAATAAACATATTATTCCTCCTTCCCCGAGGCTTAATTTCCTTACTTGAATTCAAGTTGGAGAGTAATGATACCTCAAAGAGAGGATGTAAAGATCAAATATCACAGTCTGTGAAACATGATTAGGAAACACATTATTTTACAAATAAGTATTGCCTTTACGCTGGACATGACCAAGAAGGCCCAAACCTACTCTCACCCCCAACAACATCCCACAGTTGAATGTGTTGTAATTCCTTTATTAACTCCCAAGTAACTTTTGGCTCCTTAATCTAATTTTTGCAGAAAGCACACAATTAATGAAGCAGTACCTATACTTCTGAACAGAGTTGATATTTCCTAATGTGTCTAACCCAGAGCTGTGGACATATCAAATGTTTCAGGTCAGGCAAACTGATGAATCTTGTGGTTGAGATCACCCCTTCCCTTCATTCTTGAACTTCCTCAACTTTCCCTTCTCCCCAACATCAACCTATCCTCTACCAAGTTAACTTCTTCACTATCATTTACTTTCTTAAGTCAAAAATAATTCTTGACTCTAATTTCCTTCACTCTGAGTCCCTCCCCCTGAATTACACAACACATTTCAAATCTGTCTATTTACCTATTATCCTAGTTCTAGACATCATGGTCTAGCCTAGAACTACTTGAAAAGTACTTCATTTTCACTCTTACATCTCTTATTTCCCTGCAAATCCATTCTACACACAAAAGCTAAGGTGACCTTCCAAAATCACAGATCAGATCAAGTTGCACCCCTGCTTAATACCTTTCAATGACTTCTCATTTCATTCAAAATAAAATTCAGACTTTGCCATGGAACCCAATGACCTATATAATATGGTCCCCAGCTGCATTCATTCACCAACAAATGTGTATTGAGTATGTGACAAATGTTGGAGACTTAGAAGAAAATTCTGAAAACAGGAGGAAAGCCCTGTTCTCATGGAGATAACATTTCAGTGCAGTGTTTTCCTTCCTTTCTTTCTTCCTTTCTTGCTTGCTTGCTTTATTTTTTACAGAGTCTCTCTCTGTCATCCAGGCTGGAGTGCAGTGGCTTTATCTTGGCTCACTGCAACCTCTACCTCCCAGGTTCAAGTGATTCTCCTGCCTCAGCCTCCCAAGTAGCTGGGATTACTAGCATGCACCACCATGCCTGGCTAGTTTTTGTATTTTCCATGCCTGGCTAGTTTTTGTATTTTTAGCAGAGACAAGTGTTTCACCATGTTGGCCAGGCTGATCTCGAACTCCTGACCTCAGGTGACCCACCCACCTAAGTTTCAGTCTCCCAAAGTACTGTGATTACAGGCATGAGCCACCGTGCCTGGTCTTTTCCTATCTTTTTAATTTCAATCCACAAAAATATATTTTACATCCTGTACCTATACATACTGGAGGTGTTTGTAAAAGAAACAGGAAAAATCATTAAAGAGAAATTTACCCTTACTGTTAATACATTTAATAAAGTAAAAACATAATAAAAATTTAACCCAGTAGAATCCTTGCTAAAGATAAGTGTAATTCACTCTGACATTTTCTTATCCAATTTCACACATTCACAACACACACACACACATACACACACACACGATCTGATTATAACTATCTTAATTGATTTATTGATTCCATAAAATAATCTGCACTGTGAAAAACTGTTTTAGCCGGCCCTACTGCTACTGATTTTGTGACCACAAGAGGGTCAGCTAAATTTTGTCATCTATCAAATAGTGAGAAGCCTTCACAATTAGGTGAGTTAATTCAATGGAATGCACAATGACATGTAGCATGTGGAAGAATCTCACCACGTGCCCATCTTTTCTTGCACCATTTTTTTTCCCCTTTTTTCTTGAGACAGAGTCTTGGTCCATTGCCCAGGCTGGAGAGCAGTGGCACAATCTCAGCTCACTGCAATCTCCGCCGTCTGGGTTCAAGTGATTCTCCTGCCTCATCCTCCCAAGTAGCTGAGACTACAGGTGCCTGCCACCATGCCCGGCTAATTTCTTGTATTTTTAGTAGAGACGGGGTTTCAATATATTGGCCAGGCTGGTCTCAAACTTCTGACCTCGGGTGATCCACCCACTTCGGCCTCCTAAAGTGCTGGGATTACAAGCGTGAGCCACCGCACCTGGCCTGTAATTTCCTAAGTGCACTGAGAAGCTTGTTGCAGTCATTTTCTGCTAGTTGACTATTTCAGCCATTTGCAAATACATTGGAAATGATGGGACATCCACAACAGTTGCCAAATCCTTACAATGAAACTCTGAACATTAGAGTTAGCAGATTTAGCAAGTGAAAATATAAGATGCAATATCTGGGACATACTTGTACTAAAAAAAATGTATTCATTGCTTATCTGAAATTCAAATTTTACTGGGTGTCCTGTATTTTATCTGGCAATCCTAACTTAACTCCATAAGAAAATCTTTTGGGGCAGTGCGTCTCAAACTTTGGCTGCATCGGGATCACCTGGAGCACTTCTTAAATCAGATGGCTGGGCCCTACCCCCAGAGTTTGTGATTCGGGAGGGCTGCAGTGGGCCTGAGAATTTGCTTTCCTAGCAAGTTCTCAGATGATGTTGCTATTGCTGGCACAGGATCCACACTTTGAGAACAGTTGTCTTAGGAAACAGGCAAGGAATTAATTTCATCTGCACTTAGCAAATTTCATGACCTCTCTGTGCTTCCATTACCTTAACTGCAAGATAGAGAGATTAATAATAAATACCTCAACCTACTTCTGAGTGTTCCCTGCAGGATTAAATGAGTTTACATATAGAAACTGCTTACAATAGGGCCTAGTGCTTTCATGTGCTATATAAGTATAAACTTATTATCATCAATACCATTATGACTCCCTCCTGCCTTCAAATTAAAAAGCTGAAAAAATTCTGCTTTTCATTGATCTTAATCACTACCATCCAGAGTTGTCCAAAACATATTAAAATGATGCAAAGAAGTTTAAGAAAACAGGAAGCATTATATATTAAAATATTTAACGAAAAATGGTAAAAGATAATGGGGTAGCTGCTGTGAAGAAGTTTGCCAGTTCTTCAAAAAGCTACTGTAGAATTAACATGTGATCCAGCAATTTCACTTTTAAATATATTCCCAAAATTGTTGAAAACGGGTACTCAAATACTTGCATGCCAATATTCATAGCATGATTCCCAATAGCCAAAATGTGGAAACAACCCAAATGTCCATGAACAAATGAATGTACAAGCAAAATATAGTATATACAAACAATGGAATATTATTCAGCCATAGAAAGGAATGAAATACTGGCAGGGCATGGTGACTCACACCTGTAATCCCAGCAGTTTGGGAGGCTGAGGCAGGCAGATCACTTGAGGTCAGGAGTTCAAGACCAGCCTGGGCAACATGCTGAAACCCTGTCTCTAATAAAATGCAAAATATTAGCTGGGCATGGTGGTGGATGCCTGTAATCCCAGCTACTCAGAAGGCTGAGGCAGGAGAATTGCTTGAACCCAAGGAGACTGAGGCTGCAGTGAGCCTAGGTCATACCACTGCACCCGAGCCTGGGTGACAGAGTGAGACTCTGTCTCCAAAAAAAAAAAAAAAAGGAAAAAGAAAGGAACTACTGATACATGCTATAATTTGAATGAACCTTGAAGACATTATGTTAAATAAAAGCAGCCAGGACTCTCATCATCCACCTCCCTCTGGTAGAGGCTTGAGATTACATTGGGTGCTCCCAGATAATTTAGGCTAATCTCTCCATCTCAAGATCCTTAGCTTAATCATACAAACAAAGTCCTTTTTGCCATGAAAGGTAACATATTCACAGGTTCCAGGGATTCAAATGTGGAGATCTTCTGGCAGAGGGGACAGTATTCTGCCTACCAAATCATCTCACCACAGGATTGGAAAAACTGGCCCTGGAATCTCAGTCTCCTCACTTAGTAGCTGTGCCACCCTGCTTACCTAACCTCCTCAGCAGCACTCTTAAAATGGGCATAAATGTGGCCTTACAGGGCTGTTGTGAGAAAGATGAGAATGAGTCAGTAGGAGCTGGCACCAGGAGAGCCCTCAATGAACAGTCAGCATTATTATTATTTCATAAGCCCTCTACTTTTTGCAGCAGGAGTACTATAAGGTTTAGATGTATGAAAAATTGTTGGGTGAAATGCTAAGTTCTATTCAGATGTTGGTTATGATATTTTCTTGAAACAATCGATCTACACATTTCCTTTATTTCTCATTTCATTCCAGGTCATTTGGGGATGAAGAGGTGGGTAATGCTAGCCAAGCAGTCTGCCCTGCAGTCCCTCCTCTTAGCATCACACATAACTGTGTCTGGAAATAGAATATGCACTGTCACCTTTTGATATTTTATTTTAAAAGGGAAAACTAGGAAGCTTCTGATTAAAAAACGATGTGAGAAAATGTTCTATGATCAAAATTAGCAGAGCATATGAATGTGCTGAGCTATGTAACAACATCTCAGAGTGTAAAAAACAAGCATCTCTTTATTCATTCGGAAATATTTATTGAGCACTTACTATTGTCCACGTCCTATCTTAAGCAGTGGGTACACAGTGGTCTCAAAGCAATTGAGGTCTTTGCCCTTATTCTAGTGGGAAGAGACATACAATACAGGTATGCAAATCTGTGGGCCTGGGTGCAGTGGCTCATGCCTGTAATCCCAGCACTTTGGAAGATCAAGGTGGGCTGATCACTTGAGGTCAAGAGTTTGAGACCAGCCTGGTCAATGTGGTGAAACCATGTCTCTACTAAAAATACAAAAATTAGCCAGCATGGTAGCAGATGTCTGTAATCCCAGCAACTCGGGGGCCTGAGGCACGAGAATCACTTGCACCTGGGAGTCAGAGGTTGTAGTGAGCCTAGATTGCAGCACTGCACTCCAGCCTGGGCAACAGAGTGAGCCTCCATCTAAAAACAATAAATTGTTTCAAAAAAACGATGGAAATAGGCAATTATAATTTTGGAAAACTGTCATAAAGGAAATAAACAGGGCATTGTGGAAGAATAACAAATTAGGATAGAACAGCAAATAAGGATAATATTTATGCTGAGATGTGAAAAATGGAAAGGAGACCAGTGATTCTGCCATCCAGGAAGGAACCTGGGCATGCTTCAGGACTCCTCTTATTTTGCAGACCTTGAATATTGAATTAGTAAGTTGTAAAATCAATGTAATGGGTAACAACACATGTTTTCTCCCTAAATGAAAGAGTAGAGTAAGTCAGAATAGACGATAGTAGGACATATCATCATATAGGTGGGAATTGTTTGGTTAAATTTTAGTGTCAGATACATACGTAAACACACACGTATATGGGCATCAAGTCATGATGCACAGTGTATTTCTTATGCAGGTTAGTAGTCAGAAAGTCTGAATAATACTGCTCGAATGCAAAAAAGACCTTGGTGTGTTTAGGAAAATAAGCATAGACCTGTCCACTGGAATATACTCTGCAAGAGGGGGTGATAAGAAGTGAGCTTAGCAACATAAATAGAGGCCAGATGGTGCAGGCCAACAGAAAATGGTAAAGACCTTAGATTTCATTCTAAGTGCTATTGGAAGTCACTGAGGATATAAAGCTGTATCTCCTAATTTATATTTTTAAAAGAAAGATAATGTTGGATACTCTTCACCATTACCTTTCTATTAAGTTCATAGACTGAACATTAGAATTCACCGAGTGGGGCCAGGTGCAGTGGCTCACACCTGTAATCTCAGTGCATTGGGAGGTCAAGGCAGGCAGATCATTTGAGGTCAGGGGTTCAAAACCTGGCCAACATGGTGAAATCCCATCTACTAAAAACACAAAAATTAGCCAGGCATGGAGGTGCACGCCTGTAATTCCAGCTACTCGGGAAGCTGAGGCAGGAAAATCGCTTGAACCCAGGAGGCAGAGCTTACAGCAAGCCAAGATCACGCCACTGCACTCCAGCCCAGGCAACAGTGACACTCTGTCTCAAACAAAAAAGAAAATAAATTCACTGAGCGAATCCAGCAACCGAGTGCTTGGGACTGAATTCAAATGTTTGCCATAGAAGAAAACTGGTGGCCCACTGATTTGAATTTTTGAATTTTTGGCAGAATAAGTAAGACTCATTCAGGTTGTAAAAAATAAAATACTAATAGAAGCTTAAACAATATACTGTTTTTTCCTATGAAAAGGTAAATATTTTCAAACACTAAAGTATGCTATTAGCATTATTAAAAATTGACACCATCTTTTATAGAGGACCATATGGTTGTTCCTATTAAAATTTGAATTGTGCATGACCTTTATTTAGAAATTTTACTTCAGAGATTATATCCTTCAGAAATACTCACATGTATGCCAAGAAGATGTATAGCAAGGTGTTTGTGGTATCATTTTAATCAGGAAAAGTTGGAGATGGCTTAAATGGGCATTTATGAGACAATGGGTAAATAAGGAACAGAAGCTTCTTTCCTATAATGCAATAGTCAGCTGTTAAAAAATGTTCCAGACACTTTATGTACTAAAATAAAAGTCCTGATTTATTGATGAATTTTTTTAAAAAAACATGGCAGAGAAATATGAGTAGCGAGATATAATTTGAGTAAAAACAAAACCAAAACACCTGGGCGCAGTGGCTCTTGCCTGTAATCCCAACATGTTGGGAGGCAGAGGGATCTCTTGAGGCCAGGAGGGATCTCTTGACACCAAACTAGGCAACGTAGTGAGACTCCAACTCTACAAAAAAAGTTTTAAAAATTAGCTTGCCGTGGTGACTGACACCTGTAATCCCAACAATTTGGGAGGCTGAGGTGGGCAGATCACTTAAGGTCAGGAGTTCAAGACCAGCCTGGCAAACATGGTGAAATCCTGTCTCTACTGAATATACAAAACTTAGCCAGACTCGGTTGAACCCAGGAAGCGGAGGTTGCAGTGAGCCAAGATCGCGCCACTGCACTCCAGCCTGGGCAACAGGGTGAGACTCTGTCTCAAAAAGTAACAATAATAATAATGTAATCTAATTGGCTGAGTTCTATATCAGCAATATGAAGAAAGGGATTCACTACTGAATTTCTAGTATTTGCTCCCGCGTTCCACTCCCTCTCCCACGACACCTGTCACACACACCTACAGGAGCAGGTATGTGTGCTTCACCATTAACATAAAGCACTGATAAGATGGGAGCAGGATTATGTTGGAATCTTTCTCTGATAAGACATGCCCTACCTGCTTAACCTTCCCCAGAAAGTCTATTGCTTACCCCTCCCACTTCCAAGGGGTGGGGCTGGGGGTGTCGGGTTGGTGGGGGGGGTGGGGGGGGGAAGGTTAACTCATCACCTCAGTGGAGCCCTAGGCCTGGGGCTTTCCCGAATCTTATCATCACACTCTATCACAGGCATTGCGTCTACTGTCAGACTATCTGTCTTCCTCTTGGGAATGTGGGCAGACATCTGAACCACATGGTATTCCTCTTTTTAGCTCCAGTGGTAGAACAGCGCCTGGTGGGCCTTCATAAACACTTCAGGAATAAACAGACACGGCTCTAGCCAGTAACGTCATTTGACCTGGCCTGCTCTGCAGAGAAGTGTCTCTGAGGCCAGATAAGAGCAGCTGAAAAGAGTCCAACTCTCAGCCTGGGGGAGAAAAAAGGAAGAAGGAGAAACAGTTGCACATAAAGGGATTTTCCTGGATACTATAATAGTGGATACATTTGTCAGAAACCACAGAATGTACACCTATAAACTATGGACTTTGGTTGATAATGACAGGCCAATGTCAGCTCATTGATTGTAATAATCATACCACACTGATGCCTAATGTTGGTGAGGGGGCAGTTGCGGGGAGATGGGGAGCAGGGGCATGTGGGACCTCTCTGTGAACCTAAAACTGCTCTAAAAAATAGCGTTTTGCCCGGGTGCGGTGGCTTATGCCTGTAATCCCAGCACTTTGGGAGGCTGAGGCAGGCGGATCATAAGATCAGGAGTTCAAGAGCAGCCTGACCAACATGGTAAAACCCCCATCTCTACTAAAAATACAAAAATTAGCTGGGCATGGTGATGCGCACCTGTAATCCCAGCTACTCAGGAGGCTGAGGCAGAAGAATCATTGGCACCTGGGAGGCAGAGGCTGCAGTGAGCCGAGATTGTGCCACTGCACTCCGGCCTGGGCAACAGAGCAAGACTCTGTCTCAAAAACAAAAAAAAAAAGAAAAAAAATAGTGTTTTAGCTGGGCACGGTGTGTCATGCCTGTAATCCCAGCACTTTGGGAGGTTGAGGCAAGGGGGATCACTTGAGGCCAGGAATTCGAGACTGGCCTTGCCAACATGATAAAACCCCATCTCTACTAAAGATACAAAAATTAGCGAGGTGTGGTCATGGGTGCCTGTAGTCCCAGCTACTCAGGAGGCTGAGGCAGGAAAATCACTTGAACCCAAAAGGTGGAGGTTGCAATGAGCTGAGATCATACCACTGCACTCCAGCTTGGGTGACAGAGAGAGACTCTGTCTCAAAAAAAAAAAAAGAAAGAAAAGGAAATTATTTATTTATTTATTTTTCTGTTTTTCTTAAGACAGGGTTTCACCATCTTGGTCAGGCTGGTCTTGAACTCCCGACCTCAGGTGATCCGCCCGCCTTGGCCTCCAAAGTGCTTGGATTACAGGTGTGAGCCACCATGCCCGGCCAGGAAGTTTTAATTTTTAAAAAAGTACTAAAATAAATGTCAGCACAAAGAGCTATCACCATTTTGATATTTTACGGCTTTATGGACAACTCTGCTATTTCTGAAATATGAGAAGAAACAGACCCTCCCATACAGCAGAATAAAGCACACATATCCACTGAGTTACACAAGCATTCTCTCCACAGGCTGTGACATGTTGCCGAAGAGTAGAGCCAGATAGTAAAGAGAAATATACTCTGGTATGGAAAACAAAACACAATCAATCATTGAATGAAGCCAAATTTAAACAAACAAAAACCTCTGAACATGTTTTCCAAAATAAAAGAGATATGGATTAATTTGCTTTTTTCCTATCCACTGCTCAGGTCTGGTTTATAATATTAAACATAATGACAAAATTTGCCAGTTCAAAATTTAAAAAAGTTTTGGGGACAGTGCCAACTTTTCACAACAAAAGCACTTCCTGAAATTCATTCGGCCAATTATTATTATCATTAACTGTTTGTTTGTTTTGTTTTGTTTTGAGACAATGTCTTGCTCTGTCACCCAGGCTAGTGTACAGTGGCTCACTGCAACCTCCACCTCCCGGGTTCACGAGATTCTTCTGCCTCACCCTCCTGAGTAGCTGGGATTACAGGTTCCTGCCACCACCACACCCGGCTAATTTTTATATTTTTAGTAGAGATGGGGTTTAACCATGTTGGCTAGGCTGGTCTCAAATTCCTGACCTCAGGTGATTAAGCGCTGGGATTACAGGTGTGACTCACCTCGCCTTGCTCTGTTTTTCACATGAATGAGGTTTAGGGTGATGGCCAAGGAACAAGCATTCATTAAAACAAAGGTAGAGCAACATCTGACAGCCATCTCAAAAGGTAATGTTACACCTAGAATCTTGCCATAGATTGTGCTGTGTGTTCCACACACACAGAACCACAACCAAGTTCCCAACATGGTAAAGAGACGACTTGGTCAAGGCCACACATCTCGGATCACGTCATTTGCAGCAGACCCAACCCATAGGGTTACCACACCACACCTAAGTACCCTGTGATGCACTAAGCGGTTCATGTAGGTCAACGAACAGCTTAATGGAGTTCCAGTAGCCTTGGTTTTTAGGTAAGTCAAGGTGGCTGAAAGAGGTTACTAACTGGCCCGAGGTTACATTGCAGGTCAGGGGTTGGAGCCATGATGAGAAGCAGGCTATGTCACCTGATGTCTACATGTCCTGGGCGGGGAGGGGGAGTGCAGTAAAGAAGTCACGCAAAGACAGAGGAGGAACAGTTGCAGAAGAGACCCTCACAGTGCTTGGCCACAGGGAAGATGGGGTGATTACCCTGGGGCCTGTTACTGTTACCCATAAGAATGTAAAGTCCTTCTGGATGAGTTGCCTCTCTGGTTCCTGCTTCTTCTTGCCTCCAGGGTTGCTGCAATAACAGTGAAACACAAATGCTATTCAGATAATGCTGCATGCCACTTGCTGGAGCAGAAGAGGGTTCCTACTCTCCATGGGGTGAGAGGAAGGGCAGGGAAGTGTGGTCAGGTGATCTTTCAGGGCAGGAAGAGTAGCCTGGGGCTTTGGAGACCAGATTTCCTGTTCCAGGCCAGAAGCTGTCATTTATTAGTTATGTGATTTTGGAAAAATCACTTAATTTCCCTAAACTTCTTTCCTCAACTGTAAAATGAACGTAATATTAACATCTGTTCAGAAAGTCAGTGGTGATTACAGCAGGACAGAGTGGACAAGGTGACATCTTCACTGTTTATGTTATTACTGCAAAATCCCTTTTTGTCCCACCCTGACTACCCAGAGCCCCGTGTCCTAAAAATGCTC